>JASDQU011404653.1:3449-25356 GCA_032191745.1 Picea mariana
GTTTTTTGGTCGGAAGGTGGATTTTTTTTAGGGTTGGGGACAAAATTCAATGGAGGGGATGATGGCTTGGTGGTGGAAGTGGTAGGAGTGGTGGCATCATCATTAGAAGGTTTCTTGTTGGTGCTTCTGGTTGTAACAACGTTTTGTGACATATGCACTTCTTCTACTTCTTCTTCTTCTTCTCCAAATGAGATATCCCAAAACGAATTCAGTTGATGTTGTTCAGGTTCATGGGGTTATTGGGATTTCTCTTGTTTTTCCTGAGCCATCTCCTCTTCTTCATCATCCTCAGTTAGATTTTCTATAGTCCAAGTTTGCAAAGCTTTGACTATATCTTCCATATTAATTCCATCCTTCTAAGGGGTGTTCATTTTATTTGTAGCGGGAGAAGTTTAATATTTCTTCGTAGGGAACCTAAAGAATTTATTTGGGTTATAGGACCCTTCTCCAATACTTTTCTTTAGATCAATCAGGTCATTGGATAATTTCTTGATAATTATTTGAAGTGCCTCCATATCCATAGGATCGTCTTGTTTCTTTTCTTTTGAAGGTTTAGATGAAGTTGCTTTATCTTTTCCTTTATCTTTTGAAGGTTCAGAACGAGCGTTTCCCTTAAGGCCTAGTAGGTTTTTCTCGAAATTAAGCGCTTCTTGGAAGTCTTCCTTTAATGTGCATTTTTCGGTGTTCTTGAAATGCATGGTCATGGATATGGACAGGTCGTATGTATAGAATTCAATGGTTACATCCTATGAAGGTTTAGAAGCACGAGGGATTCTTTTGAGTCGGGTAAGAAAGCATTGATTATAATCAGTCACCAATTCCTTGGTTTCCATTTTGACTCTTGAGAGTTCCAGAACTCGCGTAGCAGGTGTTTTATTTGATAGAAACTTCCTTAGAAAGATATTTTCAAAGGTACCCCAATCATTGATAGAGGATTATTCAAATGAAAAGTACCAAGTGGATGTTTTTTCTTCGAAAGAGAGTGGAAAGAGTCGACAAATGACAACTTCATGTCTAACGCCCTCATGCCTAATGGCGAGTAGGAATTTTTTAATATGATTTTCATCTTAATCTTTTCGGTCTGGGTCAAATTTAGGTAAACATTTCTGAGGATGATTGGGCATGTCATGTTGAATTCCAGGTACGATGATTGCATCATGGGATAACCAAGGGTGATAGGGTGGAGGATTTTAGTTTGTGTTTGCTCCAACCATATTCAGAGGTTGATACACAACAATTTGATATGGGTTATTTTCGATTTCACTCTCAGAATCGTCTCTTTCTTCGGTTTTTTCCTCTGTCTCATCTCTTGGAGTATATGGGGGTGACTCAGGAGGTAAGGGTGGTCTACCTCCTACTCCATTGGCTAATAAATAATATTTAAGATCAAATTATGAAGTCCCGGGAAAATCAAAAGTATCTTTAGGAGCGTGATATTCAGGGGTCCCAATCGAACAGTTTCCTTGATATAAGTTTTCGCTAGCAAAATACGGGTCCGTATGTCGAAGGTCTTCTTGATTTTCAGGAAGAGATTAGTCCAAGGGTAGTTGTCTGGTGTGCCTGCTAAGTTGTCTATTCAGGGCATGATTGGTTTGTTCAATTGAGTGCTTGATTATGGATTCAATCTCTGAGATGGTTAGGACACGAGGTCATCGAGAAGAAAAGGACAGTTCAGGATGAACGGAAGTGCGGTGAGTGTTGACCTGAGCTGGCGTGTTCACAACATACTTCGAAGGAAGGACATAATGTTCGGAGTGAACTTGGTGAGAATCACTTGTTAAGGAAAATCTTACTTGTGGGACAAAACAAGAAGGGTCTGAGCTTTTATTTGTGGCCATTAAGTTATGTGGCCCTCCTTCTAGCGTCATTTCTGTTGACAGGTTGAAATAGCCCATTCAATCGAAAGAGAAAGAAAACCTCATGGTGGGTCCCAATTAGACCAAAAAATGGTCGGAAACACCATTCCAAATGAGAGTGGGTCTAATTGGGACCCGCCATCAGTCGTTCTCCCTCTTTTGATTGAACGATCCATTTCGATCCATCAACACATTGTCATACTCAAATTCATTGCTCTCATATGGATACTTCTCTGGAGCTTGTTGACGAGGATCAAACCCACCTCGTGCTTGAATGAAGATGAGATTTTATAGTGAATGAATATAAACAAGTTAAAACAAGGCTCACATTTGTTTAGTTTATGAGGATCATCTAAGGGAATATAATATCAATAATAGAATCCATTAATCCCGCCACTTTGGCCAAGCTAATAGAAAAACTTGGAAAGCATTTTTCTGATTTCAACCATGGTATAAGTTTTGGTATATATTATTATTTTTATAACATGTTTCAATTCTTTCCAATGAAACAAAGATTTGAATCACAAGCAAAGATCAAATTTGAAGGGAAGGTTTATATTTCAAAATGACGGGCTAACTTTATTGTACATGTTAAAATAAATTATTCTTTTCATATGAAATTGAAAACAAAAAATCAAAATTTCATCCATAAAATTCTATGTAAATTTCTATATACTTAAAAGATTTCGAGTTAAAATGAATCTATGTTGATATGCTTTGTATATATAAATTCTATTTTTTGTTTAAATTTTAAAATTGAATAGACATGGACTTTACATAGATTAATCTTAATTTCGCATTTACTCAATATAGAGAGATTAAAAAAAATTAAACTTAAATGTAAATATTTATATTTTTTAAATACTTTTTTTTTCATTAAAATTTGACTTCCATAATTACAAATTTTCAAAAATTTATTAATTAATTTTTATAATTAAAAGGATTGACAAGCTTTCAAAATTTTATAAGTTGTAGTTTGAAATTGACAAACACCTCTTTCATTGGAATATGGAGATCTAAGATTTTCAAATATTGAGAACTTTATTATAAACCCCTTTGTTATTTGTAGGTGGATGATAGATTCCAAATATTCATGACTTTATTATTTAATTTGAAAGGTTGATGGTTTGAAGGATATTGAAATTCTAAAAAAAAATGGATGTAAATTTAAAATATATATATATACTTAAAAGTCATAAAAAAATTGTTTTTTCAAACAAAATTATTTTATTTGAAGGATATTGAGATTTTTAAAAACATTAGATTGTAATTTGAAATTGACAAAACTGAATTTTAATTAGGAAGAATTATAATTTCAAATTGAATTACAATTTCTAATTTGAAATCAAATATATACTTTCATTTCAAGTGGTTTTTTATTTTAATTTTCATTTGCATGGGAAATAATTTTAAACCCTTCTAGTTAAAGGATTGAAAAAATATAAAATAATTTTCATTTCAAATTTATCAAGTATTTTTTTTATTTTAATTTTCATTTGCATGGAAAATAATTTTAAACTCTTCTATGAAAGATTAGAATGCTATTGAAAAGAATTAAATTGTTGCAAACACTAATTTGTTTCGGATGTCACATCCACCTAAAACATGTATAAAAAGTCAAAAAGCCAGCTTTCTCCAACTTTGCATCTAAAGTTTTAAAACAAAGATTTCAATTACAAGCTAACGCAGGCACTAAAATTGTTGACGATGTCACATCAACCTGAAACTTGTGCCGAAAGCCAAAAAAAACCAGCTTTCTCAAACTTTTTCTCTGAACTCTAATGAAACAAAAATTTAAATCACAAGCTAACGAGGGCACTAAAATTGTGACGATGTCACATCCACCTGAAACTTGTACTGAAAGCCAAAAAGCCATTTTTCTCTAACTTTTGCCCTGAACTATAATGAAACAGATATTTTGATCACAAGCTAACGAAGGCACTAGAACTGTGATGATGTCACATTGACCTGAAACTTGTACTGATAGCCAGAAAGCCAGCTTTCTCAAACTTTTGCTCTGCACTCTAATGAAACAAAGATTTCAATCACAAGCTAACGAGGGCACTAAAATTGYGACGATGTCACATCGACCTGAAACTTGCACTGTAAGCCAAAAAGCCAGCTTTCTCAAACTTTTGCTCTAAACTCTAATGAAACAAAGATTTCAATCACAAGATAACGATGGCACTAAAATTGTTGGCGATGTCACATCCACATGAAACTTGTACGGAAAGCCATAGAGCCAGCTCTCTCAAACTTAGCTTGTAAACTTTAATAAAACAAAGATTTTAATCATGCAGAACAAGATCAATATCCGGCCTGCTATGTAGTATTGAATACACAATATTGAATGTTATGTTGAATGTCATATATATGTGAGCCTGCTTACATATATGTGAGCCGGCATATGTTGAATGTTATGGCAGGTTGAATATAGGTGGACACTTTTTCATTTTTATGTTTAAATATGATTAATATTAAGCATGGAGTGGGCTAATTTTAGAGCAATCTTTTCTCCTGAGTTCCTCCAATTGTGGGTGAGCAAATTTTCAGAAATCTGATTGATTTTCAAAGTATTTGAGTTGGTTTAAAAAGGGGCAAAACCTCTCAAATAATGTTCTGAAATGCATGACACCAAACTCAAACTACCCCTGAAAAACTGACCCGATTCAAACCCATTTTTTTCCCTCAAAAACAGATCTGTTTGCTCCTGAATTAGTGTACTCCCATTAAACACTATGACCTGAAGCAAATTAAATGAACAAATGCACCAAAACAATAAGTCAATCATTGATTCACTCCATAATATTTAATATTAATCATCTATCATCCTGTCCAATTAACTTTAAAGAAAAATTAAACACCATGTAATAAACCAAATCCATACATCAGCCAGTAAACCAATCATCAATTCACTATATAATACTTAATATGAAGTATCTAAATGTACATAATTTGTTTTCCACACATTCCCACCAAAAGATGAGGACTAATTTCGGATTATAGATCACAGTGTCCTAAAATATGATAGCATTTTAATGAAGTGGCCGCTCCAATTTCCAAGAATTGTTGTCTACTGTTTTTAGTCATCGTGTCCAGTCTCTGTGTCTGTCGCTCCTGCCAAAAGCTGTCTGCTGCTGAACCTCACCTGTCATTCACGTGGGGCTGCCAGTCAAATGCTCTCGATGGTAGTCTCCTTCCCTGAAATTGCCACATCGATGGGAACCATATTCTATATATAATAGGGTTTATTTCACAGCAAAACCTCGACTCCCGGAGTTCTCATTTTCTGCTGTTGGTTTTTCCTTTCCTTATCATTTGTTTGCAGGTTTTATTTATAGTTTGAATGGCGTCCTCAACAGCCTTTCTGGTATCAGCTTACGTAGATACATTGAAGAGATCAGATGTCGTTCAGGAAGTTAAGATGGAGAAGGCCGAGGGGAAGAAGAAACATGAATGGGATCGGATATTGAAGAAGTTGAAGTACAAGCTCACTGGACCGTTTGAGAACGCTAAAATCGTCGGTACTCTTTGCATTTGTTGTAGTGCAGGCAGAGAAAATTGAGTTGTTATATGTGATTGCATAATAAGATAACTGCTGTTGCATTATATGGTATTGTATAATAAGATAACTGTTGAAAACTGCTGTTGCATTATATGATATTTTATAATAAGATAATTGTTGAAGTGAAATTATATTTTAAATTGAGTTGTTATATGTTATTGCATAATAATATAACTGCTGTTGCATTATATATTTTTTAAATTGAGTTGTTATATGTGACTGCATAATAAGATAACTGCTGTTGCATTATATGATATTGTATAATAAGATAACTGTTGAAGTGAAATTATATTTTTAATCTGTATTTTTTTTAAAAGGATAGTTTTTTTATGTTTTAAATTAGTATAGAGTTATAAGGTCTAGTAAATTGGATTTAGTTTGAATGTGTAAGAGGAATGATTGTTATCTTGCTACCAGCTACTCAAATTCAGTTCTTATAAATGATAGACTATATTTTTAACCAGTTTAATTTTTCAATTTTTATAAATGATAAATAGTATTCTTAATAAGTATATTGTTGTAATGGATTTTAAAGTTTATTCTAAATACCATTCTTGTATAGTTTTAACAAAAAATAAATTCATAAAATCTTATTAAGTATGAAAAATCTAAAAAAATTAATAAAGAAATTTATAATAATGTATTTATAATATATATACATATATCTTTTAATAAAATTATATATATATATATATATATATATATATATATATATATATATATATATATTATTTATATATATATTATTTTTTGAATAGTTAAAAAAAAATTAATTTTTAATATAAATAATTATTAATACAATTTTTTTAAAATAATTATTATTTAATCAACATAAAATTTATGAAGTTAATAAGATTGATTATTTATATATATAAAGAGAGGTGGGAAAATAAATAAAAAATTAATTAAATTATATTTTACATAATTTCATTTTAGTTTTAAATTTATTGAGTATGAAGAAATATTTAATTTACATTGATGATGATGATGATGATTTTCTTTGGATTCTTTATAGAAATATTTATCCTCTTCAAATCACCATATTTTTAAAAACACAAATTTCTATATATATATATATATATATATATATAAGGTCTTCCAAGCTGGTAAAGTCTATATATACCCTACCCCCTATCCTTGTGGATTTGAATTTGTGACATTTTAAGAGGAAACACATGTTCTTAACCATTAGGTCCATTCAGACTATATATATATATATATATATATATATATATATATATATCAACGTAATGAAATATCTGTATTCGCACAGTCCCCTACATTACAATATTACTACTTGGATGATGATTTTACCAATTCTCCTTACGATATTTCTCCTTAGATGATGCCACTCAAGAGATCAATTGTTTTCTTTCACATTGCTTTGTGTACATAATGTCTTATGCAATTGCTTCTTTTCTAAGCAATTAACAAGATTGTACATTAGATGATGATGCCACTCAAGAGATCAATTGTTTTCCTTCACATTGCTTCGTGTACATAATGTTTTATGCAATTGCTTCTTTTCTAAGCAATTAACAAGATTGTACATTAGATGGGTAAGTTGTTACTTGGCTTAAACACATGATCGACATAATTGATTTGATTTTTCCATTTTTTAACAATGATGATGGTGATTAATTTCTATTTAAATCTTAAGAAAAATATATTGGTGTGTGTAGATTTTTACAGTTAATCATAATGTAAGTTGAGTTTTTTGAAAAAGATTATGTTAAAAATTTTGAAATGCTCAATTTTTTAGTGGACACTCCATCCATCATCAAAAACATTTGAATATCTAAAATGTTAAAAAAAAGTGATGAAAAAAAATAATAATAAATCAATAAATAGTGTTATTAGATAGTTAAATAATAATAAAAAATATTAAAAAATTAAATTGGAGGTTGGACTTTTCATAATGAAAAATGTTTGCACAAGTCATGTTACATCGTATTGCTCCAGTATTTTTCCTTTCTGTGTAGCATGGACATAATCTAAAATCTCTGCTCATAATAAAAAAATGTTTGCACAAGTGATGTGCCATTGTATTGCTCCATTTTTTCTTTTCTGTGGATACAATCTCAAATCTTCTCGCAGCCAGCCTCATGCTATAGCCATCATGGAGATTGAGAGGATTGTAGCAATAAGGTGAAAATGGTCTCATGTTAATTGTTTCAAACCCGGGTATTGAAAGCTAGGGTTTCAAAATTTCATGGAGATTGAGAGGATTGTAGCAATAAGGTGAAAATGGTCTCATGTTAATTGTTTCAAACCCGGGTATTGAAAGCTAGGGTTTCAAAATTATTGAGATTTACAGAAATGTGCGCCGTCATATAATTCCTTTCCTGATTGTGGTCATGTGTTGGGATGTTTCCAAAGCATATCAAAAACCAAGTTCACTGGAAATTTGATAAATATCGAAAATATCGATTCGATGTTTAGGGTTCTTGCTCCACCCGCTTTTCATGGGATAAAAATAAATTAGTTCAACCAATACAGTCATATGACGAGATTCCACCAACAAAACAATGAAGTTATTGACAAGCAAACTCCCAATGATTCAACCCTGAATTTGGTGATGTTACCAAGAGCATTAACCAAAAGGAAAAAATGATTACAATGTTGTTGTAGAGATCTCTGGAATTAAAATTAAAATGTGTGAATATTTTTTAAACTTAACAATTTAATTATTCCAGAAAGCTTTACAATATTGATGACCAATTTTGAAAACATACACATTCTGATTACAATGTTTCAATTTGATCTTTAAAGAGCTAAGCCAATTTGTATTAACTTTTTTCCATAATATCATTTAATTATTCTAGAAAGCTTCACAATATTGATAGAAACCACACTCTGATTACAATGTTAATTTGATCTTTTACATTTATTTAAAAGAGCAAGCTAATTTGTATTATCTTTTTTCCACAATATTATTTCATTTAATTATTCTAAAAAACTTTATATTATTGATGACAAACTTTGAAAACATACATACTTATATTACAATGTTTCAATTTTATCTTTTACATTTTTTAAAAGAGCCAAACCAATTTGTATTAACCTTTTTCCACAATATCATTTCATTTAATTATTCCAGAAAACTTTACAATATTGATATTGATGATAAACTTTGAAAACATACATACTCAAATTACAATGTTTCAATTTTATCTTTTACATTTTTTTAAAAGAACCAAGCCAATTTATATTAATTTTCTTCCACAATATCATTTTTCATCTTCATACTTTATAACAATTATTGAATTTGTTATGTTTAATATAAAAATAAACATATACTAAATAAAACATATATTGTTTAACAAATAAAACATATATTAAAAATAGTAAATATGAAAATGCCATACGAAGAGGTGATGTTAGTTGCCTAGGCAGCCTCTTCATTGGCACCCTTCACCTGAACCATCACACATTGAGTATGGATAGGGCATTATTTGCGAGGTTCGTTCTATCGTTCTACACAGATTCATAGCCATAATTATATGTACACCTATTGATACAACCATTCAATGAATATATGTACACTTTATGATAATTGATGTAACCATTCAATGAATATATCTATATCGCTTGATAACCATTTAATCAATATATATAGACTATATGTTAAAGAACATGTGTTTCTTCCTAAGAGGTTACAAGTTTAAATACAGAGGGGGTAGGGTAGGGTATGTATATCTCCGTAGACTTTATCAGTGAAATCGTTGAATGGAGGGGATCCCTTGTCCCATAAACAAGGGGGTCTCATACACCAATTTGGTGTGGCTTAGCCATGACCTTAAAAATAAATTATTATTTTTAATATTATAAAAAATGATATAGATTAATTTATAAATAATTTAAAAAAAATAAAAAAAAAATATTTTTTTTTTATTAAAAAATAAATAAATTATAAATATTTTAAGCAAGTCATATAACAATTTTTTTTTATAATATACTGTATTTGTACTTTATTATCATCATTATTTATATCTGTTGTTTTATATTCAATTTTTTATTTAAGATGTATTTAAAGTATTTTGATGTCATTTTTTTACTACATGTCAAACTAAATTTTATTTTGGATGTAGAATAGTATCCACTTTGTTGCTTTCCAATAGATTTTATAGGGTTATTTTATGTATTGGGCAATGAGGTCAAAGCTAAAGGAGATGTTAGGGTAAGTATGAGTTAAATACAAAAGAATACTAACTAACTAATGGTACAAGTGGTATTCATTTTGGGTGAGGTATAGGAGGACTCCAAACTAAAAGGGGCCAATTTATAATTTTCCATGTGAAAGAAGAAAACAAGGTTTGCATACTTAGTGTTATAGCATTGCTTTCCACCTCACAACATAGATGCACATATTGGCATGATAGTTAAATCGTTTTCCTACTTGCAAACCAAAATATCCTTAAGTTCTTCCTCAAATTTCTTTTAAAACCCCATTTTTCAAGACATACGCCCCCTAACTGTTATGTTGCACACATACATATGCTTGTTGGTCTTAAACAGAGAATGTATGCATTTATTTGGCTCAATAAAATATATATTTTCTAAATTTCAAGCGGGGTTTATGGGTTTCTCCAATTCATGGCCCCCTATTTCCCATGGATAACTACTCTAATCAATTATTTGGAGTATAAAAGGATGCCAAGGGGTAGAGGAGAAATCATCATCTCATATAGCGCCATTATGATGGCCAATTTCCAAATCTACAAGCCCCTATTCTCGAGTCTTTGAGATTCCCTCTTCAAATATGGAAACAAAAGTTTCCAACCATCCTTGTCATTCTATCTTATCGGTGAGAGACTTATTACCTCTCTTGGACTTGATTTGAGTGAGGAAAGTTAGGAGGATTGAGTTAGTATTATAGAGGCCTGAGTAGAGGAATCTAAAAATTGGTTTTGGAGTTGCGTCAGAAGTAACTTCAGGTGAATTTTGAACATGTAACTTGTTGTTCATTTCAACAATAGACCTATCTTTCTCATCCCTATCATTTTCTAATGGTTTATTTTTGCAAACTTTATATTCATTCCATGATATGGAAACTGACATACTAATCGTGCTTGATGTTTGAAGTTATTAGTTAGTTATGATAACTACCTCATGTGCAACCTAGTTCTTTTGTGAGTGCATGTTGATATAGAAAGACTTGGAGGGAAATCTTTGAAGCTTGGAATTGCAAAAGGGATTTGCATCGAACTACGAAAATAGGGTAGGTGATCCTTCCTCTCGTATCTAATTAGTTAGTTACTTCTACTGATCTTCTATTGTTAGTTAAAAATTATTTTGTTTGGGTCAATCACTTTGTTGTGGCTATAACCCAATCCATAGGGGTACATTCTTCGCAAACACTTAGGATGGGAAAGAAAAATTCCTTCTTGATTTTACAAAACTTGGAGGCCAAAAAAATGGTGCAACTTTCCTAAGTTTGTCATTTCAAAGTTCTTCTTAGGGTTGGTTTTCACATGAGTGATACATTTGGGATCACTACTAGTGGGTAAAATGTCATCAATATAAAGTACAAGTATGAGAAAATGGTCACCTACTCGCTTGGTATAGACATTAGGGTTAGAGTGGCATCTAGAGAACCAAAAGTAAAGAAGGAATCGATCCATTTTTCATACCAAACCTTAGGAGCCTGCTTGAGGCCATAGAGGGATTTCTTGAGGTAATGGACAAGGCTAGAGTCACTCTGAATAAATTTATGAGGTTATTCCATATTATAAATTTATTCTTGAAAGTTCCCACGCAAGAAGGAGGATTTGACATCCATTGGATGGACCTTAACATCAATATGAAGCTATAAGGGAAAGAATAAGGAGGATGGAATTTATTTTGGAAACGGGGGCAAGGTTTCATCGTAGTCAATATCCAGAATCTATAGCCTAACCTCTTTTAAGGTTTTGGTGGTCATTGCTCATTCTAGAAGCAATAACAAGGATCCTATCATTACTCAACTTGAGTAATTCATACTTGTACATTCTAAATATCTAATTGTGAATTTTGATTCCATTGAAGTACATCCTACATCAATCAAGAGAACAAGGTAAGGAGTGTTGCATTTTATTTTAAAACCATAGGTAATAAAATGCTTTTAGATTTTCTCAATTTTGTTGCAAGTATTAGGAGAGGTGCTACAAGGTGAGACTTTAAAGTATTTTATATTAAATGGGATAACCAATGTGTTGGAAAAAAAGAAATTCTTATTCTCATCCAAAATCTCAACATTCCTATGTATGTTTAAAGATTGTTGTATGTTTTTGAACCTTGAATGATTCTCTTCTTGACACTATGGTTCCAAATTAAAGGAAATTGAAATGAATGCATAAGTATTTATACGATTGCACCACCTCAACAATATTTTCATCATATAATATTAGAGGATACATTATGTTATTATATCTAATTATCGTAATATTGGTTTTATAAATATCAATGAAGAGCTCATAATTTTTGTAGAAATGTCACAATCACAATGAGTTTCTTGTGATAGTTTTAGCAAGAAAAACAATATCTTTAGTACATAAGAAAAAAATGGTAACAATTCCAATGATATATACCAATGGAGCCCTCCTCTTCTAAACATTTCTTATTTTTATCAATTTAAAAACCAAAAATTGTAGGAAAAACACACAAACCTTTCTTAACAATAATATTACAACTAATAATTTGAATCGCTCTGAGCCGAGGGTTTAGGGTTCTGCATCCATTCTGAGCTGCGTTGTCACAACATCTTCCCCACTGGGGCTCATGTCTCGCAAGGAGGGGGGACCGATTGGCGCCTCTTACAGCCAAGCCACGACGAATGGAAATGTTGCAGAGGGTACGAAACGACTGACCTTTGAGCCACCACCAGATCTGCGCTCGAAAATCTTGGAGGAAGGAACATTCAAGGATCGAGAGATGGACATCGATCCAGAGAAAGAGACTATCCCATCCATCGCATCAACTCCATGGATGCCAGGTAAATGTATCCCATAAGCGTCGTAGGCCCCAAAATATGTTATCATCTCACCACGCATAGAAGAGCAAAAGCAATATATGAGAGACTATGCCCTGGTGGGAAAATTCCTAGGGCTCTGGCCTTCTGAGCGCGATCTGATCAAATGGATACAATATTGGTGGAAGCCAAAAGGTCACTATGAGCTACAACTGGGATCCAAGGGGTTCTTCACAATCATCCTCCATAACCTTGAGGATCACAACCACATCTTTGATGGGGGGGCGTACTTCTACAACTCGGCGGGTCTCTTCTTACGATTTTGGACAGAGAAGTTCAGCCCTGAAAAGGAGGACTTTTCCCATGCACCTGTATGGATCAGATTATACTCTCTCCCCCAGGAATTCTGGCTAGAGGAGGTCCTGGCTAGCATAGGCAACACCATCGACATCTATGTTAAGTCTTCTGAAGCCACCAAGTAGAGGTGCTATACCTCTTATGCGCGAATCTGTGTGTACCTGAACATAGCCAAACCGCTCCCAGGTTCCATCATACTAGAATATCATGACGAGGATTGGACCCAAACCATTGACTACGAACACAGTCTGTTCCGATGCCGGAAATGCCACGAACATGACCATCTTTTCAGAGAGTTCCCTCTGAATAATGCTCACAAGGAAGGGAACCCAGAAAGCGGCAAAGACAAGGACAACTTTACTCAACCAACAGGGAAAAGAAGACAAGGAGGAAGAAAGCAACCAACCCAAGTAAGTAAAGATCCCTCAACTAGTAATAAATTTGCAATTTTACAAGATCAACCAGAGAACCTCACAACCCTTATACACCCTAATGAACCACTTCCAGATAATGGCTCCCAAGCTGCTAGATAAGGCGAGGAACGATCCCCATAGGGTAAGGAGTCATATCTCACCCCCCTAAACGTGGCTTAGGATCCGCAAGACTTTCTGGAGACAGAGGACGGGGATGCAGAAATGGAGCTGGAGGAGCAAGACCTAGCCGGGGTGGATTTGGAGCACCTCGAGCACACCTACAGTCAGCAAAAACTATACACCATACCCAGGGATCAACTACGGAAGGTGCACAAGGTCTTTCTCAACTCCTCAGCTGGGTCCTGAGCATGAGCTAGCAAAGTTCTGTGAATACAGGGCAGTCAGTCAAAAAACCCAAGTAAATCTCAGAAAGACAAAAAGAAAAGAGGGAGGAAATCCACCAATAAGCTTATATAAGAAATAGGCCACTTTATGGTAAACTCAGGGAAAATCCACCTGATCTCAGACAGCTTCCCTCCTCTCCCTACCCCCCCATCATCATGAAGATCATCTCATGGAATATCAGAGGCCTCAATGGACGTAGCAAGCAAAAATTGCTACGGGATATGATTTTGGCGGAAAAACTTGACATAGTACTTTTGCAGGAAACAAAATGCACCTCAGAAGATGTCAACAAGCTACTTCCCTATTGTTGGAGGAAAGGGGAAGCAGTCTCAACAACGGCCACATGCACAACTGGAGGTTTGGCCATCCTTTGGAACACCAACTCAGTGCTGCTGGAAAACTTTATCGCTACCAAATGGTCCATTACGGCAGAGTATAGGCTTATTGGCTCAAACAAGCTGGGACACTTGACCAATGTCTACAGCTCGGCCAGCCCAAGGGAGAAGCAGGCCTTCCTCAGAAATTTGAACTACTTATCCAATCTAACACAGCATAATAGATGGATTATCGAAGGAGATTTCAATATCATTCGCAGCCTGGAGGAAAAAAAAGGAGGATCAAGACGACTGGATCGAGACTCCAGTGACTTCAACAGCCTCATAGATAACCTTCACCTTATCGACTTGGAAACCATCAATGACATTCACACTTGGACAAATAGGAGAACCAGAATACACCAAATCGCTTGCAAACTAGACCGTTTCCTCATCTCTAACTCACTTATGTTGGAAGGCACAACTCTAGAAGCTACCAACCTAAATTTCTCTGGTTCGGATCATTGGCCTATACAGCTATGGCTAGATGTGCCAGCCACACCTGGAAAGAAACCCTTCAGGTTTGAATAGTTATGGCTCGACCATACCGATTTCCAAGCAAAAATCCAGGATTGGTGGAGGGAGGCAGAGGTCTCTCATGGTTCCAAAATGTACAGATTTCAGCAGAAGTTAAAAAATCTCAAACAACTTCTCAAACTATGGAATAAGAAAACCTTTGGCAACATCTTTGATTCCCAGAGGCAGCTGTCAGAACGAATGGGCGAGATTCAAAACCAGATCAGAACACAGGGGCTAACGAATGAGCTAAAATCCCAGGAAGTAAAAGTAAATCAGTAGCTAGAAGCCAGGAAAAGACAAGAAGAGATTCTATGGAAACAAAAATCGCGTATCCAATGGCTCAAGGAAGGGGAACGCAATACCAAATTCTTTCACAGGACTGTCATCCACAGAAGGCACTCCAATAAGATCACACGTCTCATCTCTGCAGTCGGGGAGACCATTCACTCCCACAAAGACATGGAGTTGACCTTGATTGACTACTATCAAGATCTCCTCATGGAACCTCTCCCGGATAGACATGAGGCCATTACTAAGGTCATGCAGCATGTGCCCTCCCTCGTTACCCAGGAGCAAAAATCATCCTTTCTCTGGCCCATTACAATCGAGGAAGTGGATCAAGCACTTCAGGACACCCCCAAATGCAAGGCTCCTGGACCCGATGGCTTCACCAACGATTTTTTCCATCATTGTTGGCCCATGATCAGGGTAGAGGTTTGGGAAATTCTTGAAGACTCCAGAGCCACTGGGCAAGTCCTCCAAGCTCTTAATGCGAATTTTCTCACCTTAATACCCAAAGAGGGGCAGGCACACCACCCCAAGCAGTTCAGACCCATATCTCTTTGCAATGTCATCTACAAACTCCTAACAAAAGTGATTGCTAGGAGACTCAAGACTATATTACCAACAATTATTTCTCTGGAGCAATCATGCTATGTTGAAGGCAGACAAATCATGGACATCATCATCCTAGCACATGAAGTGGTCCACTCTCTGCAGAAGACGAAAACACCAGGTATTCTCCTCAAATTAGATCTCTCTAAAGCATTTGACAAGATAAGCTGGGAATATATGCGGGCAATGCTCCTAGCTTTTGGTTTTGATCAGCGTTGGGTGACTTGGATTCTGAACCTAACTTCCTCAGCTTTCTTCTCCATTCTTATCAACGGTGTCCCCTCTCGACCCTTCTCCCCCTCAAGAGGAATTAGACAAGGAGATCCTCTTTTCCCTTTCCTCTTCATCATTATGGCCGAAGGTCTTGGTCGTTCCATCCATGCAGTTGTTGAAAGCAACCTTCTGACAGGCCTCCCCTTGCATGGCATTTCCCCTCCTATCTCGCACAGCCAATTTGTGGACGACACACTCTTGATGGGCACCCCAATTGTTCGAGAATCCAACTCTCTTCTAGCGATCCTCCAGACCTTCTCAAACGCCTCGGGTCTGGACTACAACATGGATAAGTCCCAATTTTTTTTTTTCAATACGCCACCTCTGATTCAGCTACATATCTTTGACATCCTAGGTTTCAACAGAAGCTCCCTTCCATCCAAATACCTTGGCATTCCCCTGATTGACAATGCCCTCCAAAACTCCTCTTGGGAACATCTTTTATCCTCCTTTACCAAGAGGCTTTCCTCCTGGACCTACCGAGTTTTAAATCTTCCCAGTCGTCTTATTCTTCTCCGAGTTGTTCTTCAAGCCCTTCCTGTCTACACCTTCTCTGCGCTGGCTGCCCCGAGATTCGTTCTCACAACCATTAAAAACTTACAAAAAAACTTCTTCTAGCAAGGCCTCAACTCAGGGAAGAAAATAGCACTAGTCAGCTGGGACAAACTATGCCAACCCAAAGAGCAAGGCGGCTTGGGATTACGGGACCCCCTCATGATGAACAAAGTTCTAAGCGCCAAAATTTGGTGGTGGTGGCTCAAAAACCCCATGGACCTCTGGGCCAGACTTTGGAGGAAGAAATACGCGCCAAATGTGGCGGAAAAGAACCTAATTCAATGGAATGGGGACAACCCAGGCTCCTTAATATGGACAACGGTTGCAGAACAGACAGCTGGTTACTTGGCATGCCTTCTGGGAAATTAGAAATTGGGAAACAACTCTCTTCTGGAAAGATTCCTGGCAACAATGGCTAGTTTTGGACAATGAGGATTGGGTGAGGGACATATGTACCCAAGCTACACTCGTGGGCCTAACAAGAGTAGTTGACTATTGGCAGGACAATCCCCCATAAGACACCTGACGATGATGGCACCTGGATAGGGAACGCACTAATCTGGAAGCACATGTGGACCTGGCACCCTGGCAAGAGGAAATGGCCAAACAGAAAATTCCCAAAATCGTAGGAGAGGATATCCTTTGTTGGGGATACTGGCCAAGGGGCACCTACAGTACGCAGGAATTATATCAGATCATAACTCAAGTGGACCCCCTCTCTACAAGGAAAGTTTGGCACAAAATCTGGAATCTTAAACACTGGCCAAAAATCACCCTCTTTCTCTGGCTTGTCTCCCACTCAAGCATACTGACATGGGATAACCTCTCGAAAAGGGGTTTTGTTGGGCCCTCTATTTGCATGCTTTGTGGAGAGGTAGACGAAACAATGAATCATCTCCTCAACTCTTTCCCTTACACTTCTCAACTTTGGGATCAAGTGGCACTCATCATGTGCACTTCGGATCGCCATAGAGATAGTATCATTGACACCATCATGGATTGGAGGGACCAGGCTTTCCATTCTCCCCTCCTCAATCGTATTTGGCAATTACTTCCAAGCTTCATCCTTTGGCAAACTTGGAAAGAAAGGAATAGAAGGCTCTTCAAAAATGTCTCCCTACCCCGACAACACTACTGGAATAAATGCCGCTGCAATATCATGGAAACTCTCAACCTTCAGCAGTGGACCGACAAAAACTTGCTCAGCATTCCTTCCGAACTCCCAATCCTCCAGCATTGGCAGCCTCTTCCCTCTCATCATTCTCCACCCCCCTCTTCTCTTTCCACCCCACTCAGCAGCCCCTCCTTTTGGTCTCCCCCCCAGTAGATTTCATTAAGCTCAATTTTGACGGAGCCTCTAAAGGCAATCCAGGCGCAGCAGGATATGGAGTAGTCTTCTGCAACCATTATGGGCACATCATTCTCATAAGCATAGGCAACCTTGGTCATTCCACGAAAAACGCAACAGAACTCTGGGGACTCATTTGGGGATTGCAATTAGCCATTGATTACAATTTCACCAAGCTAATAGTCGAGGGGGACTCTGAGATCATCATCAATCTGCTCCGTAGAATTCTAAATGGAGCGAACCTGGACAGAATGTCGCCTAGTTGGAGACTCTCACATGGGCTACAGATTATCACAGACCTAATGCAAACAAATCAGGCAGTCATACCTGCTCATGTCAGGAGGAAGGTGAATCAAGTTGCAGATGAGCTAGCAAATATGGGGACTAATTGGAATGGACCAGAACTCCTCTGCAACTCGGCTCTAGAATCTGATCACCCTATTCTCCAGCATTGTATCCGCAAAGCTGGAAAGGTAGGAACACCCCCGGATGGGGTGCTAGTGAGTTACACCTAGCGCGAGGCGGAGGAGAGGATTGGCCAATGTGGCACAGAGCCATGTGACGGGCTCGTGCCATCGCCTGCCACCCCGATCCAGCATTAAATTGCCATTACTATGTCGTGGATGATAATTAAGAAGCTTCCCTTTCCTTTCAAGATTCATTTCATGGCCTGGTTATCCGTGTATTCCCTTTGTCTCTGCGTGTGCTTCGACTAGCATCCCCCTCTGCGGCCATGGCTTGAGCTAACCCAGAATTTCCTGCTAATCCTAGACCTTGTTCGACTCCAGGCATTCTACCACTGCCCGTTGCACCCGGCTTCCTCTATTCGTTACGAGACGAGCCTCATGCCACGCCCTCAAGGGAGACCGCGCAGAGGCTCTCCATGGAAACCTTGTCGGCCCTCTGTCTCGCCCCTTGAGTCACCTTCCTCTTGTTCCTCTCCATCCCTTCAGCCTGAGCCAATTCTTCCTGCTCGCCCCGCTCTGCCCGTTTCGCAGTTTGATAGCCTAGCTATCGTCCCCAGGCTGCTGTGTTCCTCCTCGCATCACCTTCCTGACCCCCCAACGGTCGGGCCTCCTCTTGCACCAATTCCTAACTCCACTAGGAAGACTGTGGAAGAGCCACCTCCTTGCGAGCCCCGAAACACCGAGAACAAGTCCCCAAACTCTTTCTTTGACACACAGCTGCGAGAAAGCCTCGCAATTCTCTTTGGTTTGGTCTTCGAACTCCGTCAGGGGGTGGAGGACCTTCAATTCCATCTACAAGCCACGGATGGAAAGGTAGCAGTCCTTCTCTAGCTCCTTTCCTCCCTTCAAGAGGCTTTCCCCTCGGACCTCACAGGTGCGGCTTCAGCAGAGGAACCCGGTGTAGCGACCAGTGAAGGAAATGCCCAGACACAGCGTTCCGCAAGAAATGGGAAGGAGCAAGCCAAGCACGAGGACATGGCCGTGGAGGTGGACACAGCATGCTGCGCGTTGCCGGATACCTCGCCAGTTGTCGACAAGACTGAGGGAAGCATGGACGCTGGAATGCAGTGGGAAGATCAAGTGACATACGTCGAGGAGGAACCGTGGTCCGAGGCTGTCCACGTCACCTGGCCAGGTTATTTGCCAAATGTCTAAGGTCATAAGGGCACTTCAAGTTTCAATAGTTTCTCTACTTTTTAGTTGTTGTCCAGTTAGTTTCAGACTGTTTACTTAGACTATTACACTACCTATGTTTGACTTCCATACTGGCTGGACTAGTTTCCCCTCTGTTGGGGCAGTCCAGTAACTACAATACAAATATTCTCTGTATTTTGTATCTTTTTTTTGGTCTTGGAAGGCCCTTTATATATAATACTACTAACTTACAAAAAAAAAATATTACAACTAATGTCCATTAACCATTTTTATTACATTTCATATTAACAATAACCTATTTCTTAAAATATAATTGGAGTCCCATGAAGCTAAAGAGGGATACCTAATTTCTCTATTTCTTTTCATAGCTTGGTTCTAGGCATAGTATAGAAAGATTTTGTAAAATCAATAAAACGACAACGAGTTTTTGTTATATATAATAATTCAATTTCCTCTTGCTAATGAGTTCATTCTCATTTCAAGTCTTAACTTTAAACTTCTCAATGATGTAATACTTTGACCCTTTTTCCGCACATAATATGTAAGACATGACAATATCAATATGGTCGATTATTTAACTAATTAATAGTTATGATTAATTATTTTATTTAAATAATACTTTAAGTATGAAGATCATATAAAAACATGTTCATTTACTTGACTAAGTGCCGCTATATAAACAATCAAGCAGGGAGGAGTGTAGATCCATTTTGTGTGTGCATATTAACATTGCTACTTTTAAATCAAAATATATTAAAAAAAAAATAAAAAAAAAAATCATAGTATAAATAAGAAAAATTAAGAAAATAATGTTGCATACATATAAAACAATGTAGATAAATTTTAATTATGAATCTTTTAAGCATTGAGAAATTCTCATCTAAGTTTTTATTTATTTATTTATTTAATCTTTTTCGATATTTAATAAATTTAAGGTTGATATAAATCTACAATACTATATATAACATAATATGTAGTACTATAATATATTTTTCTCAATTTCATAAATTTGCATCTCAATTTTTTTTGTTTATTTTATTCAATATTTAATAAATTCAAAGTTGATAATAATAATAATAATAATAATCTATTTTTAAGGTCATGGCCAAGCCACACCAAATTGGTGTATGAGATCCCCTTGTTTGTGGGACAAGAGATCCTCCTCCGCCCAACGATTTGACTGGTAAAGTCTACGGAGGTATACATACCCTACCCCCCTCTGGATTTGAACTTGTGACCTCTTAAGAAGAAACACATGTTCTTAACCCTTAGGCCCACTAAGGCTACCTACAATACTATATATAACATGTAACACTACAATATTTTTTTCTCAATTTCATTTTTTTTTTACCTTTAGAGAGTAATTCATACTCACCTCATCTCTTTTCTTTCTACACCCATAACAATTAAAATTCATTTGGCTCTTTCCTTCTTAATTCCATTATGATTCAATTTCATTATAACTTTCTTTTATCTTTTGCATTATTCCTTTATTTATCTAGGAAAAATGCTAGGATATTTCTAGTTATATCATCTATGTAACTGAAGCTTCCATTTGCATATGGAATTTGTAAAAAAATATTTGCATTGCATTATTGAGTTTTAGAAGCAACTATTTCCAAATTATATTTTTTATTTTTGGGATACAGTTCTTTTTTTTTTGTACATTCTTGATAAAAGAAAAGAAAACAACAAGGTGGACAATTATTTGTACGTCGTGAGAAAAACATGTTTGTTTCTATGTGTGCTTCTTTGTTATGGCTATCTAATATTTTTATTTTTCTATTTATGTTGAATATTTTTGTGTCATATATTCTTCATTTTCTGCATGTTGCTTTCTAGGTTTAATAGTTGGTATTAGATAAATTGTGGGTTTCAAGGGGATTCCTTTGTCACAAAGCTAAGAAAATTTATTTTGTGAAATGTTAAGTTGTTGAGGCCTTGTTTTGATGTATTCATTTGATCCAGGTGGATATCGATGGCCACCCACCTTTTCCAAATGGCTCAAAATAGTTTTTTGGCCATTTTTACAATTTACTATTTTTAGCAAGTTTTAACTTCCGCGGCCATTTTGAGGGTCCAAATGAATGTTTTTCGAGATCGAGGTTCTCAATGATAGCCAAAGGCATGATTGAGCCCCCAAAATGAATCTTCTCGACAATACCTTTTCAATGAGCTATCACACGCCTAAAACGAAGATCATATGCAAAAGTTACGACCCCGGAAAGTTGATGTACTCACTTACCCAAACGGGGCCCACATGAATTTTGGTGCTTCATCTCCTAGGGTTAGGTTTTTGGATGTTTACGACTTTTGGCATTCCCGTTTATTGTAAAAGGGCCTTCAGAGCCTCATTGTAATCATCTTCTTGAGAATGCGAGTAGTTGTCACATCTCTTCTCAGAGATAAGCTGCCACCATTATAGCGAGTCTTTCACTCTGTATTTTTACAGTCTCTGTACATTTCTCTGATTAATAGAAATCGTGTATTACTGTATATATACGTTTATGGTTGCATCTCTGATACATTTCTGTTATATTATTGAATATCTTCAATATCTTTGTGCATTTCTTTATTATATCTCTGCTCTCATTTCGTGCCGAAAATAATCTGGATCAGTGGTATCAGAGCAGGCTGCTCTTGATTGTTTTTCAGTGCATGTCCCCGACGAGGTCCGAGTATAGCAAGTTGGGTCTCGAGCTTGTCTCTCTCGAGGACAATCACTCTCGCACACCCAAGAAACCCTCAATGGTGGAAGAAAAGAAAAACGATGGAGC
>JASDQU011404653.1:25800-38838 GCA_032191745.1 Picea mariana
TATGGCAAGAGAAGGGACAATCAGTTACGGAGTTCACCAATAGCTTCCATACCTTGCGCACCAAGCTAGGTATCAAAGACTCTGAACGACATTTGGTTCTGAAATACCGTGGGGCTCTACACAGATACATCCAAACTGAAATAGATTTTCTGGACATCTCATCAGTCGGTGCTGCCTATCGATATGCTGTTAAAATCGAGCAGAAATTTAAGCACTAGAACAAACGGGAGTTTGGGTCTACAAATCCACAACAACCAAAGTATGACAAAGACAACCCTAACAAACAGTCTCCCAAAAACCAGTCCAAGCCACAGGAAAAGAAGGGTCACGGGAAGACAAAGAAGGACAGCGGAAAATGGTGCGATTTTCACAAAAGCCCCTGGCACAACACCGACGAATGTCTCTCAAAAAAATCATTGGTGGCCGAGATCAAAGACAAGGAGCCGAACCCTGATTCAGAATCTGATTCTGAAAATACTGGTAAAAGACAGATCATCAATGCAGACCCCACTACTATTGTCGCGACCGCAGCAATTCAAACAGAAGAACCAACAGATCCAGAAGAGGGGGAGCGTCTTTTTCATTCAGAGATGTGGGTGAAGGGGACCCCGCTGCATTTTATTGTTGATAGCAGAAGCCAGAAGAACCTCATCTCAGCAGAGGTCGTCAAATAGTTGGGATTGTCGACAACACCACACCCGCAACCATACAGCATTGGGTGGCTTCGCCAAGGATGAGATCTTCATGTCAGTCAGCAGTGTCGATTGTCATATGGCATCCAACCCTTCAAGGATGAGGTATTATGTGATGTTGCCCCACTGGATGTCTGTGATGTTCTCTTGGGCCAACCATATATGTGGAAACACCATGCTATCTATGAGTCTCGACCCCGTAGTGTCATTATTACTCTGGGGGGTCATCTCTACAGGATACCAGAGGTAGTTCCAACTACTACCCCACCTAAACAGTGCCGCAAGGTAGTATCTCATACTACAAAATTCATCTTCTCCACAATCTGTTCAAAGGGTGAACAGAAGGATACTGCAGCCACCACAGTTTCGACCAAAGCACCTTCTATCCAACAGAAGCAGGTCGACAAGGTTGCAGCAAAGCACGAAGATTCCTTCTGCACACAGTCATCTAAAATATCCAGACTTGTTAAAAAATTCCAAACCTTCCAACCATGGGTTCGTGACAGATTTCCACAAACTAAGCAGTGTGACTTCTCCAGTAAGACAAGCAACTCACCAAGATGCAGATTCAACAAATGCTTATCCCTCTCCCCTGAGAAATCAACGCAATGGAGGCCATTGCTTCCTAAGGAGGGAGGATTAATCCAGGTGGATATTGGTGGCCACCCACCTTTTCCAAATGGCTCAAAACAGTTTTCTGACCATTTTGGCAATTTACTATTTTTAACAGGTTTTAACTTCCGGGGCCATTTTGAGGGTCCAAATGAAGGTTTTTCGAGATATAGGTTCTCAATGATAGTTGAAGGCATGATTGAGCCCCCAAAATGAATCTCCTTGACAATACCTTTCCAACGAGCTATCACACGCCTAAAACGGAGATCGTATGCAAAAGTTACGACCCCGGGAAGTTGATGTACTCACTTACCCAAATGGGGCCCACATGACTTTTGGCACTTCATATCCTAGGGTTAGATTTTTGGATGTCTAGGAATTTTGGCATTCTTGTTTATTGTAAAAGGGCCTTCAGAGCCTCATTGTAATCATCTTCTTGCGAATGCGAGTAGCCGTCACATCTCTTCTCAGAGATAAACTGCCACCATTCTAGCAAGTCTTTCACTTTGTATTTTTACAGTCTTTGTACATTTCTCTGATTAATAGAAATCATGTATTAATGTATATATATGTTTATGGTTGCATCTCTTATACATTTCTGTTATATTATTGAATATCTTCAATATCTTTGTTCATTTCTTTATTATATCTCCGCTCTCATTTCGTGCCGAAAATAATCTGGATCATCATTGGAGAGACAAATAGATCTAATTGTCTAGGTTAGAGATTAAACTAGATAGAGTTGTGTCACTATAACAATGGTTTTTCTGAGGTAGCTAGCCTTAGTGAGAGGAAGGGAAGATATATATTGTAGAATAAATGACATATAGACATTGGGAGATTGAGAAATTTAAAGGAAGCAACTTCAATTTGTGTAATTTGAATATGGAATATTTGATTATTGAAAGAGATAAGGAAGTCACCATGAGGGATATGAAGCCAAACATTGTGAAGTAGGAGGATTGGGACAAGATGAATGATAAATCCATTTCCTTTATTAGTTTTAATATATGTGATTATGTGTTAATGAATATGTTAGGGGAAACTACAACAAAGAATATTTGAGATAAGTTTAGCTCATTTTATGAGGATAAATCCCTCATGAATTTGATATTCATGTAGAATAAATTGTATCCTTTGAAGATGAAGGATGGTGATAGGGTTACAAATCACCTCAATACCTTCAATGCCTTGTTTAATTATCTCAAGGACATCGATGACAAGGTAAATAAAAAAGAGCGATGCATAGTCTTGCTTTGTAGTCTTTCGGATTCCTAAGAGAATTTGATAATTTACATTAATGGAGCTCTACAAAGGTAGAAAATTTCAAGTTGGATGAGATCATGGGTTATTTTATGCAGGAGGAAACACGGATAAGAACTTATGAAAAAAACATTGATTTTGAATCTTTGGTGACTAAGAATTGTTGTAAGGAGAAAAATGATGAGATATCTAGTGGGATGAAATCTAGATATATGGGAAGAGATTCTAGTAAAGGTAGGAAGAATCCAAATTTGATTTGATGAAGGTGCCATCGAAGAGGTCACAAGAAGATAAAATACAAGGTCAATCCTTTGATGGAAAAAGAAGTGAATAATGGGATTCGATTGGTTGTATTTCTAGTTACGAGGGTAGCATATATCTCTCTTTGGAATGTTTGTTAAACAATGCCCATGATAAGGCAAGGTTAATTTATTTAGGAGCTTTCTTCTATCTAACTCCTCACAAGGAGTGGTTTTTGGATTATGAAGAATCACATGCAGACAACATTTTTCTTAGAGATAATTTTAGTTATGAAATTGTCAAACATGGTAG
The DNA here is from genome assembly GCA_032191745.1 of Picea mariana. Taxonomy (NCBI): domain Eukaryota; kingdom Viridiplantae; phylum Streptophyta; class Pinopsida; order Pinales; family Pinaceae; genus Picea; species Picea mariana. Next base: position 28,920 of record JASDQU011404653.1, read on the forward strand.
TGTAAAAGTCCAATAAATATATTGATTAATGGAGTAGATTTCCAATGTGAAACATGTGTCGAGATTGTAAAAGAACTTACTTTTAGTGAGCCAAATGGATAATGCAGGGGCTAATACAATATTCTCTAAAGGAGGTCATAGATTATTTGAGGGGATATGGTTTGAACAATAATATTTAGCTTGGAACTTTGTTGATTTGGGTGGATATTAGTGGCCATCGACCTATTTCATTCTACATCTTATCAATTCTACTACAATTTTGTAGGTCTTAAACTCTCAATGCATTTTTCAAGAATTTCCTATGCATGTTTTGTAGTTGATATTAACCTCCAAAAATGATTTTAGAGATTGACTGACACATAGAGAATAAAGTATTCTCTATAATGGTCTCATGAATGATCCAAATTTTGTTTGTGTGAAAAATTTGTGGCCCTAAGAGGTTGATGTATCAACTAGGATCCTTGAGGCTCGCATTCCTTTTGCCACTTCATCCCCCATGGTTAGGGTTTTGGATCTTTAGGTTTTTTTCTTATTATGGTTATATAATTTATGTTAAAAGGTAGTTTTATCCACTTCTAATCTTCTTGAAATTGAACATAGTTGAAACATATCTCTTTAGTGATAAGTTACCACCATTCTAGCTGGTTTTCATTGCTTTTCATATTCTAGTGCTTTTTTTATTTCATTCTTTAATATAGGTTGAGTTTCATTGTATTATTATGATCTCTACAATAATTCCATGTGATTGTATCGATATTTCTATCTTCATTTTTTTCTCCACGTAATATGGATTACCTATACAAGTTGGATGTGACTACTCAAGTCCTAGGTAGTGGAAATGCAATGTCAATGGAAAATGAAAAATTAGTGATAGTGTTGATGACATTGAACATCACATTGCAACATCAATAGATGGGACATATTGGTGAAAAGAACCTATGAGAGTTGTCCACTAAGAATATTGTTCACATAATTTGATGATTTGAAGGACTCTTTTGATTTTTGTGAGGTATGTGTGCTTGGAAAGTAAAATAGGGTTTGGTTCTCTTTGAGAAACTATAGAGTTGAAGAGGTTCTTGAGTTGGTGAAATATAATATTTATGAGCCTATGGATGTAGTATCCATTGGGTGATCTCACTATTCTATCACTTTCATTGATGACTTCTTAAATAATTTATGGGTTTATTTCATGAGGAATACAAGTGATGTTCTTGAATTTTTCAAGGCCTTTGTTATCTTAGTTGAAAGTAAAAGTGGGAAGAAGGTGAAATATTTGAGAAGTGACAATGGTGGTGATTATTTATCTAATGATATTGACTTTTTATTCAAATATTAGGGTATTTAAAGGTAGAATACCACCCCACATACTTATAAGAAAATTAGTGTTGATGAGAGGTTGAATAGAACCTTGAGGGAGAAATATAGGAACTTGAAAGTGGACACTAGTTTGAGAAAAATATTTTTTGGCTTAAGCAATTCCCAAAATAAACTATTTGACCAATAGATCACCTAGTTCAGTTTTGAGTGACAGGACACCAAAAGAATCTTGGAGTGGATAGAATCCTTTTCTTTCACATCTCAATTTTTTTGGGGGTATTTTTTCATGTATGTACCTAAGGTGAATATAAAATAGCTTGATAAGAAATCAACCAAGTGCATATTCTTTATTGGATATACAGAAGAATTCAAGGGATAACAGTTTTGGATTTCTTCTAAGAATTATTATACCCATAGTTGGAATGTAATATTCGAGGAGAAATATTATGAATATCAACATGAAGAATTTGTACTAGTAGAAAAGGTAAAACATGTAACAATTCCATATTTCCAATCTAAAAAGACCAAGTTGAAGAATGGTCATAGGGGTTGGATGCATAATTCAAAAGGATGGAAATGAAAATTAGACTAAAGAAAATATGTCATTAGGACCAAATGAAAATATGCATCCTTAACCTGAACAATTTGATAAAAGGTGGAGTTTATAGAAAAAACTTCATGAGAAAAAAGCTTGAAATGTATGGTTATAAGCCAACTGATTTTAGTTATTTATCTTTACTTTCCATCGGTGATAAGGCAATAAATGTCAAATAGGATCTTAATGGTAAAGAGCCCCCTCAATGGGATAAAACCATGGAGGAAGAAATGAAGGCCTTGAAACAAAATAAGACTTGGCCATTTGCATGATTTTCTTGGAGGGAAGGTGATTAGATGCAAATGGGTGTTCAAGAAGAAGCATAATGCATATGGGTTTGTGGAGTGGTATAAGGATTTCTTGGTAGAAAAAGGATAATATCAAGTAAAGGGTGTTTATTACAAGGATACATTCACTCCAATGGATAATATAGCCTTTTTTAGGTTGTTGTTGGAATTAGCAACTGCTTAATATTTGAAAGTGGAGAAAATGGACATAAAGACAATGCTTAAAAAATAATTGTTCATGAAGAAAATAGAGGGATTTTTGGTAGAAGGGAGAAAATAAATGGTGTACTAGTTGAAGATTGGTATGTCTTGTAGTAGTACCTAAGAAAATGGTACCAATAGTTGGACAAAGTGTTGTGGGACAAGGATTCATAATAAGTGAAACAAACCATAGTGTTTACTTCAAACAAGAATGTAATTTAACTTTATTATTTTGGCTTATATGTTGATGATATTATTGATTGTAAGAACCTAGTCAACAAGCTAAGTCCCAATTGTCATGTGAGTTTGACATGAATGGATTATGTGAGTTGCACTATTGTTTGGAAATTTACGTGAAGAGAGATTATCAAAACAAGGAGTTGTATATCAATGAAATAAATTATGTGAAAATCATAATTGATCTCTTTAAGATGAATAAATATATACCAAGATACACTCCATGTCTGTGATAGGGAATAATCCCCCACTTACAAGGGTCAAATCAATAGTAGAGAAAACAAAAATTATACAAAAATTATTTTAGATTAGTTGTGTATGTAAATGCAAACAACAATGTGTGGAGAAGAATGCATGTGGATAGATCCTTTTAGTTTTACCTCAAAAGTGGTATTGAAAAGAGCCTAAATTTTTCAAAATTTTACATAATAAGAAAAATTAAATAACTACTTATAACTAAGAGGTTAGAGGTGTTTGACTAAATGGCCATATTACATTAGGTCCTTGGATAGTTTCACTTGTTTAGGAGAACTAATTGGTTTTGGATCGGACCCATTGGATGTTGTGGATCCTTTCTATATGTGTCTGTATGCTTATTCGAAGGGTTCAAAGGTTATGGTGGAAAGTGGGAGATATGAAAGTGTTGGGTATGTGACATGGGAGAGGATGATAGCTATTAGAAGGTCACTACTATCCAGTGAGGGGAAGATTCAAGAATTAGGCTATGATGGATCTATTTATATGAAAGTTTAGCTAGAGGTCCCTCGAGCATCCAAGCTAGAGGGGAAGATCCCCAAGGAGATAGGGTTTTATGGAGACACGGGTGGGGTATAGGTTGTGGTTTTAATGGCATTTACTACAAGTATTGGATCTGATGTTAGCCATTACTCACCTTCGAATGTTCAAACACCAGGGAACTATTCATATTTTGATATGGTTTTGGTTCAGGATACTCTGTGAAGTGGAAGAGGTAATAGGTAATAGGAGTCAGTAGAGTTGATACAATCTACTAAGTTGTTATTAGTGAATTATTCGATGAAAGATAGGTCTGAGGGTGCAAAAAAAAGGAAAAATATGGCCAGATGAAGGTGTTAGATCAAGAAAATATGCAAGAGCATGCATCAAGAAATATAATCGGTATAAAATTCTATGCAAACAAACAATAGTCAATAAATAAAGAAAGATAAGAGAGACAATATTTATGTGGTAAAACCCCAATGTGGGGAAACATCCATGAAATATGGTATTTCTATTCCTTAAACAAACTCTCCAATATTAGAGGTTAAGAGAACACTCAAGTATGGAGTTCATATAAGATCCATACAACCATATGGATGATTTGGCCCAAGAACCCATAGGGTCCAGGATAAAGATCAATACCATAAACCACTTAATCTCTCACACTCTTGTACATCTAAAGGGCCTCCTTCACCTTTATTATATATGAGAAAGTGATAGGAGAACAACTCCTATATTGATACATGTGGGATAAACCATTTTTACAATATAGAGAGTTATTGAAGAATAGCATTAAAAAATTCCATATCCATTTAATCCATGACCACTAGGAAATTATTAGTTACACATTCTAACATTCCCCGTTAATGATGACTAGAGGGATAGAATCATAGTTGGATTTGTGTTACATGCCAATATGATATCTCAACAGTATATTGATGCCTCATTTTGTGTGCAAATGCCTCATGATGATAGGATATACAATGGTAAAGGTGGCCACTAGAAAAAAATTACATGATGGTTGTAATGTGAAGATGAAGATGGAATTACATTACATTCCCCCTTAATGACAACTTCAAACATCCTAAATAACTAGCTGAGATAGATGCAAACTTTGTTGATGGAAAGGATAAGCTATGAAGAGGAACAATTTAGAAAACCATCCATAAGTTGCAACCAGATCCTCGATAAGGTGCAAGGAGAATGCACTTGCTACCATCAAGAACCAATGCAACATGACCAAGAACCAGGTCCTCAAGAAAGTGCAAGGAGAAGACATTGTCTACCATCAAGAACCAATGAAATGACATGAATCACCAGGGTAAGTTCATAATGTGTCAAATAATAGTCTCTCCAAGAATATATGAAGGATAGAAGAAGACGAAGATGAATGTGATCCAACATGCTGAAAGTGTTGAAAATCAATTGAAGCGCTTCAATTAGGAACTTGAAAATGATCTGATAATGATCATCAAGATCAAAAATTTCTCAAATATGCACCACAAAAAATACAAATGGTCTCCCCATCATAAATACATAGTTCCAAACAAAGCACCAAATTTATTCCATCAAGAAACTTCCTTAGATATAGTGGTAAAACACTAGTGTGCTATTGCAAACAATGATCCAATGCTCTAGGTGCATAACGATCCATGGCCAAGGCTACTCTATGGATCTGGGTGTGTAGAGGTCGATGCAAAAGTATATATAAAATATACAACAAACAAATCTTGGATAAGAAAGGAAATATCAACCAAAAAAACTATGCTACAACAATGGAAAATCTGCAACACAAAACCCCATGCAGCTACAAAAACCAAGCACCATAGTTGCAAGGTGAAAAACTCTCACTGCCAAAGAAACCTATGTGCTACAAATATGAAAGTATGATCAGTGAGAAATTGATTCCTGTAGTCACTATACTATCAAGGATCAAAGGTAGATCATGGCCAAAGGGCCACAAAGAGTGCACCCCATATCCAAATTTGAAAATTGTGAACTGAAATATAGGCACAACTTGGAGTAGTCAAATATTTTCAGATGACATAGAATTCATGTAGAATAAATCCTTTGATTATTTTATTTCACTTTTTCAAAGTATATTTACAATTGAAAAGGAAATAATCACAAGCAAGTGGCATACCATTCACCAATCATTTTCATTGAACTGGTCTATTTAATGTGCACTTTACCTTCCAATCACATATTCTATAACACAATACATGAGACACGATCCATCTCCTAAGATTGAATTTTGACACCACCAATGACCTCCTCATATCTCAATCATCTAACTTAGATAACATAAGGGAATATTATCTATGGAATATTACATATGGGAGTGGGTGGTGTATTCATGGGAAGGTTTGTTGGGATGAAATCTGACATTTCATTTCCTAACTAAAGGTTGGATTTGTTTCATTTTTCATTCTAAAGAGGATGTGGTGAAAGTGTTAGAAGGTTACGATTCCTAGGGAACATGTCCCACTAACGTCAATTTATGGAATCCATGCTTTGATCCTCGATGGGAGGTAATGAGAAATTTGCCAATTTGAGTGAAGTTTTTGGGGCTTCCATCAGAGCTCTGGAATGAAAAATTTCTTTAGGACCCTCAGAAATTGCTTGGGGAAGACTATGATGGTGGATTCATTGTACAAGTGTTCTATGGAGAGGAAGGTAGAAAAGGTTCTAGTGAGCATTGATATCTCATAGGGATTGGCGAAGAGCATAGATGTTGAATTTGGAGACTGGGAGTATACTCAAATACTTGATTATGGGAATTTTCCATTCAGGTGTGTGTGGTGCCATGTGGTCAACCATGTGGTGGAATATTGTGACAAACAATTCGTGAATAGTATTTGAAGGAAGAAGGAGAAATCCTCATTATGTAGATTTTAACCCTATACAAATAATTACTGCAAACAAATTCTTAATTAAAACAGAAAAGATACAATGGAACACACACAAATTACAAAGAGATTTTTACCCTGGAAACCCAAACCGAGAAAACCAACAACCTGTTTAGAGCCGCACCTCTAATCTTATATTCATCGTCTTCTTTAGTTTTTACAATACAATATACATATACAATCTCGCGACATCCAAACCTAATTCCTTAACCAGAATTAGAAAACCATCAGAAAAAACCATGTGCCTAAAAACTGCCAAAAAAATGGATGGAAAAAACCTCCAAAAATGGAGCAATTTTTTTTTTCTCAGGGGCTCCCACCCTGAACCCCCACAACCCTCCTAACATGGGGGGTTCTTAGCACCCCCCAAACTCCCTTTTCTCCCATATTAGTTTACATTATATGGGGACAATTTTTCAAAGAATATAACACATACCCGAACATTCTCCCACTTGTTGTTTTCTTTTCATATAGGGGGTTACATGATTACATAGTCAAAAATCTACGGTAACAATGCCCATAGATCCTCTACACCAAAACAAGTTATCGGTGCTCACAGATTTTGTTAATGAATCTACAACATTCTCCAAAGTGTCCACCTTCATCAACAACACCTTCTTTTCTTCAACCATGTCTCTCACAAAGCGATAGTGAACATCAATATGCTTTATATTTGAATGATAAGTTGGGTTCTTCACCAGGAATATTGAACTCTGACTGTCACAATCTATCCTTACAGCTTGTTGTACCAACCTAGTACCTGAACACAATATATTTAACCATATTTCTTCCTTTGTTGCATGAGTGTCTTCCATGTATTCAACTTCTGTAGTTGAGAGTGCCACTATAGAATTTCTTTTTCTCATCCAACTGATTGCTCCTCCAAATAGGTTAAACATATACCCAATTGTATGTATTTTGCAATCCATATCTCCAACCTACTATACATAAAAAAAGTCATGCATATTCAACACTCTATCCAATCTCGATCTTCCTTGGTAGTATAATCAATAACTAGTAGTACCACGCAAATACCTGAAAACCCTCTTTATTGTTGTCCAATGCTCCTTCCCTTGTTTTGACATATACCTACTCAAAAATACCACTACATGTGCAATGTATGATCTAGTACAGACCATTGCATACATCAAACTGCCAACCACACTGGCATATGGAACACGAGACATGCCATCTTCCTCTTACAATGTCTTGGGACACTGATCCACAGATAAATTTACACCTACATAAATAGGAAACTTGACTAGTTTACATTCCTACATATTAAACCTCTGCAATATTGTCTCAACATATTTCCTTTGATTTCACTAGAGTTTCATATTTTCCTGATCTCTTTTTATTTGCATGCCCAAAATGAAATTTGTAGCACCAAGATCCTTGTCAAATTTAGAGGATAACTGAGTTTTCACATCCAGAATAATCTCCTTGTTGTTTCCTATCAGCAACATATCATCCACATACAAGACCAAATAAATAAGATGATCACCAGTTATTTTGAAATACACACAATGATCCACTTTTCTCCTTGTGAATCCAAGTCCCAACATTTAGTATCAAAGTTTTTATACCACATCCTTGGTGATTTATTTAACCCATACAGGGACTTTTTCATCATGGATACCAACTCTTTCTTTCCCTTCATAGCAAGGCCTTTTGGGTGCTTCATGTGGATTTATTCTTGTATATCCCCATGTAGGAATGTTATCTTCACATCCATATTTTCTACTTCAAAATCAAAAGCAGTAGCAACATATAAAGGAAATCTAATTGAAATTAACTTGGAAATAGGAGAAAAAATATCACCAAATTCAATTCCCTCTATCTCAAAATAACCTTTGGCTATTAACCAAGATTTATATTTATCCACTTTGCCTTCTACATTTAGTTTCTTCTTAAACACCCATTTTTTGTGAATGGGATTTCTTCCAATTGAAAACTCCACTAGATCCCAAGCCTCATTCTTTTCCAAGGTTGTCATTTCTTCAACCATGGCCTTTTTCCATAATTTTCCATCCTTTGAATCCACTTCCTCCCTAACAGTTCTAGGATCATCATCAGTAATAGACAAATAAAAACTTGAATGAAAATTGAGTGGAGTATACCATTTGTTAGGACCATACAATGTACCTTTTTGCCCACACTTTTTGCCACCATTACACTCTTGTTTCACTCACATTTAAACTCATATTATCACTTTACCCTATCTTTCCAAAGGTATACAACGTCTCTTCTCTTTACTATATGTTTAATTTGTTTTGCATATAATTTTACATTACTCTCGTACTGAACCATTGATTAGAAATGTATAAGTGCTGAAACAGTTCGAACTGCAGATTAGCATTGAGGCTTGTTACTGAAACAGTTAAAGCACACAAACCCTGTGGCTGAAACAACAACTCATACAGAAGAAGCTGTTACACAGGCCATGGTCAACGATGCTGAAAAACAGAAGAAGTTGTTACACAGTCCCTGGTCAACGATGATGAAACACAGAAGCTGTTACACAGTCCGTGGTCAACGATGCTGAAACAACAACTCACACAGATTGACTACAACAACCACACCTTGAGCTAGCATCAACCATCGCTGCTGCTTGAGAGGTGCTGAAACAGTCCAAAAAAAAATCCCGTGGCTGAAACAGGCCGCGATTTGTGATGGTGAAACAACATACAACAACAGTAACAAGAGATAAATAAAGAAGCTGTTACTCCAGCCGCAACAACAACACCTCACTCAACACTTGTAATAGCATTATGTTGCAGGAGACTAGGATGTCCTATTTCAGTTTAGAAATTCGATCTAACTAAGAATAGGACTCAGATGTACACCTGTAATTAGTTGATTAAAATGTATCGAAGGGATCCTCCTCTTTAAATAAGAGGAAATCACCATTCGAGAAGATCTTCTGTTTTTTTGTACTAAGAAAGGATTTACAGAGAGGGACGTGTTTTACTTCAGATTGTAATGTAACACAGTTGACAGATGAATAAAAGATTGTTCTAAGCATTTCTCTCTAGTTCCTTTCGTTTTAGGGGAATCTTGTGAGAAGGGAGGGCCCACCTTCTTCACAAGATTCACCCGTTAGCTTTGTAGTGTGTTAGTGTGATTCTTGTTTATGCCTTGATTAAATTATGTTTTGCTGAAACACTACTTTACTGAACTCTGTTTTGTTGAAACACTACTTTACTGAACTCTGTCTTGCTTGAACTCTGCTTTATCGATTGTTACATTGTTTTTATACAATTCATGCTTGGGTAACTGTTAATCATCCTAGTTAGCAATCCTGCTTGGTGAATTCATGAAATCCTGATAGTCAGGGACATGTGCTGAAGGTTCCTGCTTCAGGAATAGGGTCATGTTCTCTGTTAGAGATAGTTAGCCTTCAGTGCATGTCAATTATTTTAATGAGTTCATGAAAGTGTGCAAATCAGAAACAGGTGCTGAAGTTTCTTGCCTAGGAAAAAGGGTCTTGTTCTCTGTTAAGAGATAGTTAGCCTTCAGTGTGTGTGTCAATTATTTCAGTTAAGAAATGAGCTCATGAAGTGTGATGATCGGAAACAGGTGTTGAAGATTCCTGCTTTGGGAATAGGGTCCTGTTCTCTGGTTACAGAATAGTT
>JASDQU011404655.1:0-10630 GCA_032191745.1 Picea mariana
ATTAAATGAGCAAAAATAGATAAAAACAACCATTTCCCTTTCTAAAATTTTAATCCTCCATTATAATTTTGACTTTAATAAATAAATTGAATTTCTTACCCCCCTTCTTGTTACATGTTTAATTATGATTATTATTTTTTACCACATTTGTTACTTAGACCTAGATTTTAATTTCACTAGGCTGGGTGACTTTTTTATTAGGGAAATTGTTTTTAAATCTTACGTATCACATCATTCATTTTAAGGCCAACTAGGTTTATTCACTTACTCATTGAAATCATGATGTGTCATTCAGGACGCATTGCGTGCTCCAAGGGTGCCACTCGCCTCTTCTATTTTCCTTGCGCAGCGTTCCCTTCAAGACGCACTATGTGTTCCAAGGTCGCCACTCACCTCTTGACTCACTTGGTAGACATAAAAAATCCCTGGAGTCAATACTTTGCTAGGTGATCTTGTGGAAGACTAAGGGCCTCTAAGTAATAAGGCCCCTTCCTTATTGCACGCCCCTTAGAATCATCGTGAGTGATTGTCGCAGTCTGCCCTCATGACATCGTGGGTGTTCTTGAACTAGGTAATCATTAACCTACAGTTCAAGACATGAAAAGAGTGCTAATAGGTTTTGGTAGGGCTACTCCCACACCTCTCCCTCAAAGTCTCTGGTTGTCGTGCGTGACCCCTCTACTCCACATGTGAGTTTGGTCAACAAGCTATCGTCAACTTGCAGCATCAATGAATCATGTCAGCAATAATAATCAATCATCATAACATCTAATCATATGTACATATGTCATATCAACAACAATCAAACCCTAATATTCCACTCCCTGACTCAATCTAGAGTCCAAGGGGTTTCATCGATGCCTCTACATCCTCAAGGTCCAAATTCCTACACACTTAGTAGAATCCCATCAATAGCACCTGTCTATGTCAATACAAAAAAACAACATATCATAATATCCATAATGCCTCATAATCATAATCAAATGGCTAATAGTATAATAATCGAGGTCACTTGCAAGCAAGTGTCCTCAAAGAATAAGTTTGCTCACTGCACGTAAGAGTGGGATGTTACATTTCTTCAGTACTTCATATCAAATTCCAAAAGATTAGAATCCAAATGAGCCTGTTATATTTGATTGTTATAAAAATGAAATGTCATATAATGTTAATTATGCAATAAATTTTGCACAAATCGCAACATTAGATGAGGGAATGGTGAAAGAAACTAAAATGGAAGGAAATATGCTAGAGAGTTTATGTCGATCCAAAAATTGTTCTTGGAAGAGTTCAAAGACAAATGACAATCTTATCTGTATCATCTTAGGATCCATATTCATCCAGAGCAGTCAAAGAAAGGGGGATTGGAAGAGGAATTTTTCAAGTACAACCCCCAAACATGAGAAATATCCCTCCTAAAGATGATCAAAGAACCCATCAGAATATAAAGATAGCACAATTGAATCAAACAATCCGACATATGCAAAATGAAATAAATCGTCTAAAGAGGGATGATAATATAGTACAAGAACATCAATATGAAAGGCCCTTGAAACCAAAGTTCATAGATAGAGTTGATAAAAATCAGATAAATGAAGAGCATGGACCCAAATTATCTCAAGTTCCAAATCTAAATGATGTCATGCTAGAAAAGATTCAAGAAGAAGATTTTATCGAAAACAACGAGGAGTTTAATCGAGAGTCAATGAATGACCAAAATCAAATATTATAATCAATGCAAATGGAATAAATTCCATCATCTTTTTAAATATCATATGAAGAACAAGAGTATGATTATACAAAGTAAGACAATGTTGTTCAAACTACGAATCAAGCAAACAAGTTCAATCCCAGAGTTCAACCAGAAAAAGGAAAGGAAAAAAGTAATGTTCCAGAACCAGAAAAGTGATAGTTAGTTGAAATTAGTCCAAACATCCACCAAATATGAATTATAATGTGGTTGATTAATTGATCAATATTTAGATCACTCTACCATTTATGGAGGTACTCAAGATACCTCGACAAAGAGAAAATATTTAGATGATACAAGTTCATCTAGTCCAAGAATAGAAGAAACTATTATGAACACCAAAAAAAAACAAAATTATATACCAGCACGACGAATATGCATGGTTCCACCATTATACATATCATTGGAAAATCATAACTTTACACTACACAATAGATTGGTTGATAGTGGAGCCACTAAAAAGATTATGCCATTATTTTTCATGGAATCTCTTGGAATGGAATTCACAAATTGTTATGGGATGGGTGAAAGCATTTACGCCATTGATTCCAAAAAAGTACATGCTTATGGTGAGATCAAAGATTTTTTTTTTGAGATAAATGTAGCACCACATATTAAAACAACATTCAAAATAATAGTGTTTTATATTCCCCCAACATATGGTGTTGTCTTTGGTATATATTCGTTCTCAATGATTGGAGGTTACATTATGAATAATGGTAATTTCATGAATCTCCCAAACAAAGATGGAACATTGATCAAAGTACTGCAAGAACAAATAAAGCCCACATCATTCAAGAAAAAGGAAGTTGAAACAATGCAAAAATGTATTGATGTTGGGATATAAATTATGTTATCTTCAATATAGAGAAAAAATTTTCTCCAAAACAAATAATAGACAATACTTTCCAAGGGTTTTTAAAAATGTCATTTGATGGTGCTTTTTCTAAATATCGCATTGAAGTTGGCATGGTTTTTAAAATCCCTCAATATTGTATTTACCCACATGCAATCAAACTTGAGTTCCCTTGCACAAATAATGAATATGAGTATGACACATTAATTCAAAGGTTGAATCTATCACTTCAAATGAAATTTGAATATTTACTGGTGACTAGAGACTCAGAGTTAATTATCAATCATATAAGAAAAAGGTACATGATCAAAAAGGAAAAGTTGAATCATTATACAAAAAGAGTCTAGGATATTATAGATTCATTCAATTGATTCAATGTTACCTTTATTCCTTGAGAAAAAAAAAGACCCATTGGAAGTGACAACCTCTCTTTTTAATACTGATGATTCTCAAAATCCAAATACTTTTAATGTCAAAACAATTTTCCTTCCATTAATACCAGATAATCAAGAGTATTAGCATGTGTTTTAAAATGATGAACATGTCATGAATTTCATTGCATATTTACAATCAACATCAGTAAGAGAACCAGAAGAAATGCATATGTATCTTAAATAAGGACAAATTAGTCAAAAATAGACCCACAATCAAAGTTCTATTCTTCTTCCAAAGAGTTATATCTGTCTTGAATCACTCTTCACAAGAGATGATCAAACAAAGGAAGAATTCATAATGGAAGAGTCACCCCGTATAAAAGTGCAGGAAACCAAAAAAAACAATATTGGCATGATTGAAGCTCCTAAATATACAAATCTTGGTACTAGCTGCACTTTTGAAGAAATTAAGTACTATACTCCTCTCTTCAAAGAATTTCAGGTTGTTTTTGCATGGAGCTATGATGATTTGAAAGAATATGAAAAATCCATTTTTCAACATACTAAGAGACTCAAGAAAGGAACAAGGCCTTTAAGAAAAAAAAATAAGAATAATCAATCGAAAGTTGAAGCCTCTGGTAAAATTGGAAATTGAAAAGTTGAAAAATGTTGGCATAATTTTCTCAATCAGACACTCAGATTGGATTTTAAATCTTGTGTGCATCACAAAAAAAGCGGTGAACTTTGGATTTGTGTATATTTTTGAGATCTCAATCGAGTAAGTGCCCAAATATAATTACCCCCTTCCAAACATGGATATCTTGTTGTAACAAGTTACTAGTTCTGCATTAATGTCCAAGTTAGATGGGTTTTTTGGATACAATCAAGTACTTGTTGTTGAAGAAGATAAAACAAAAAATTCCTTTTTCACACCATGGGGAACCTATGCATATGTCTACATGCATTTTTTATTAAAAATTGTTGGAACTACATTTAAGAGAGATATGGACCATGCCTTCAATGATTTTATTAGAAAATTCATGGTAGGCTATCATGATGACCTAACTATTCATTCAAAGTTGAGATAATTTCATGTAAAACACCTTAGACAAGTACTTCAAAGATGCAAAAAGTATGGCATATCTCTCAATCCAAAGAAATGTTTATTTTCAGTATCATAAGGGAAGTTTCTTAGCCATTTTGTAAGCAAATAAGGCATTTATATTGATCTAGAAAGAATCAAGACAATAAATTGTTTGCATCCTCCTACATCTTGAAAATGGGTACAATCTTTCTTTGGAAAGATAATTTTTGTGTGAAGATTTGTTCTTGACTATGCCACAATTTTAAATCCAACCAATAAGCTATTAAAGAAAGATACAAAATTTGAATGGACTCAAGAGACTCGAAATTCCTTTACAAAACTCAAACATGCAATCGCCACTGCTCTTATTCTTGTTAGTCCTGATTTTGATAAGGATTTCATATTGTATCGATTCTCCTTAGAAGATACTATTGTTTTTATACTTGCTAAAAAGGATTCAAAAGGGGGACATATTCCAATTTCCTTTGAGTAAAAGCTTGCATGATTATGAACTGATATACTCCACCATAGAAAAGCAAGCCTTTTCTTTGGTCAAATAAATTTCTCTCTTTAGAACTTATATTTCATCATCTCATATTATTGTTTATGTACCACATTCTCCTATTAAAATGTTTCTAAATAAAAAAATTCACAAAAGGAATATGTGAAAATTGGCTCGATAAACTTCAAGTATATGATATGGAAATTAAACCTCTCAAAGTAATCAAAGGACAAGGGTTATGCAATATGATGAATGGTGTTAAAGATATCAATATGAATTCTCCTCATATAGATGATACTTCCATAAAATATGTATCCATACCAAGGTCCAAATCATATAAGGATATTATCCTTTACCTAAAATATAGACAATTTCTTGTTTGAATGTCCTTTAAAGAAAGGAGAGCTCTGAAAATGAATACCAATCAGTATGTGATAGTCTCCATAATTATTTTTCAAAGAAATTTTGATGGAAATATTCTAAGATGTTTGGATAATTAAAAACCCCAACAAACATTACAATAATTCCTTGAATTATTAGAGTAGTTATTACTAGCTAACTATGTTCAAATCTTCCTATTTAATGATCGTGAAATGTCTTCAATGCCAAAATCTCTAGAAAAATGAAAAGAGAAACAATTCCTCTGAAATTTATATTAGTAGAAGAACCATTTTCATAGTGGGGTCTGGATGTTATTGGTTCAGTCAATCTAAAATCTAGTAAAGGGAATTCATACATTATCACTGCCACTAATTATTTTACAAAGTGAAAAGAAGTTGTAGCTTTGAAGATTGTTGATTTAGAACAAATAATCTTATTCTTGAAGGATAATATTATTTCTATATTTGATGTTCTTGATAAGTTCATAATAGACAATGGATCAACCTTCATTGTGTCTAAATTCACATATTTTTATGGAGGTTATGGTATCTTGACGGGACAATCTAAAATTATTATCCTCAAGAAAATGTATTGGTTGATTCAACTAATAATACATTGATTCAATTCCTCAAAAATATACTTGCAACAAATCAAATAAATTGGCATAAAAATATGGTATATTCTCTTTGGGAAAGTTGAATCACTTCAAAAGGATGCACTAGAAAATCACCTTATACTTTGGTATCTGGGAAGGAAGCCATTGTGCTTATACATGTAAAACTGGATGCACTAGCCATTGTTACATGAACTAAATACATGGAAGAATACTCCCCTCTTAAAAAATGATATAATCATTTAATGAACTTAGAAGAACTAAGAGCACATGCATTGATATCTATGAAAAAATACAAGAAAACGTTAAAAGGAATTTTGATCAGAGAACTACTATCAAAGAGTTCCAAAAAGATTGATTGTTTTTACTTTGGAACAAAGAAAAAGAGAAGTTGCCTTTTCATACTAAGTCTGAAGCTCTCTAGATCATGCCATATCATATTGAAATTTTTTTTGGCTTCAATTCTTACTTGCTAAAATATATGGATGGAACAGTTCAAACATTCCATGTGAATGGGAAATACCTTAATCATTTCTTTGTCTAATCTCAAATTCTCATCTTTGTACATAAAGCTTCACCTCATTTTTTTTCCTCTTTGTATTTATTTCTTGCATATAGCCTTTCCTTCAACTTCCTTTTTCTTCTTTCCATTTTTTCCTTATTTTTATTTTTGTTTATGACTCCATTTCTTAATGGATACGACTCTTTGGATTCTTAGCAACCCGCAGGGGGTTAATAACCAAAAGTTGGATCCTAATGTTGATCAATCTTCATTGATCAAAGTTCTAGTCTTTTGTTCATACTTTCTCTTTTGTATATCCCACACTTAGTCATTTTTGCAAAATGCAGGTTGTGGGAAACACCACACATAGTCATCACGACTCCACACTTTTTCAACCCATAAGTCCACATTGTCCACACTTCATTGTTTTTCAATTTCATGTTATCCATTCTCTAAACCCCTTTTATTTAGCCAATTTTGAATTTGCGGGAGTCCCATTGTGGAATTAAGAACTTTCTCAAAAAGTCCGCAAACATGTAGCCCATACTTCTACCCACTCCAAAATGACCTTCACACTTTTGCAACATGCAAAATGGACCATTTTAATACTTAGTTTATTTATTTATTGTGGATGCAGGAACTTTCCCCTCAACTTCCCTTTCATCTCCCACAACTCGCAAGACTACATTCACTTGAACAACCCTTGCATTACTCACTTTAAACTTCCATACTTAACCATTTTTCATTCATCTTGATACACAGTCAGACTCCCCAAGAAAATTTATGATCCTATATCCATGACAATTGGCAAACATT
Source organism: Picea mariana (assembly GCA_032191745.1). NCBI lineage: Eukaryota > Viridiplantae > Streptophyta > Pinopsida > Pinales > Pinaceae > Picea > Picea mariana. The sequence goes on from JASDQU011404655.1 coordinate 6,876, forward strand.
ATGAATTAATATCGTTATTAAATAGCGTGATTATCGTAAAACCCCCACCTTAAATTCAAATCGAATCATGAAATTAGCAAATTTGAACTAAGTGTTGTGGCATGTGATATCAAGGCAATATGTGGAGAATTTAATAATATATTAAATCCTCATTGTAAAATTTTTACTTTGACAAAACCGCCACCTATTCACTCAAATTAATCTTTGCCAAGTGTGTGAAATAAGAAAAAATAACTATAATGTGGAGACATTGTCAATACACTCGGATGAGAGGACCATTCATTCAAGTGGTCCGAAGAATTCAAGTGGTATTCAATGCTTTCGCTTCAAGAAAGGAATTCAAACAAAGTTTGTAATTCTAGGATTGCATTGGTTGGGTGTATGCCAGAAGTGTCTAACTTTAAATAATTAGTTCTCTGGTGTGTGAACATGTTTAATAGTGAGAAAATAATAATTCGACTACAAGGGAGGATGCCAGTCTTTATGGAACCTATAATTTTTAGAAGGATGCTTATACTTCCAGAACCCACTATGACGTTTAAAATCTCTAAATCTAATGATTTCTTGAAGAACAACAATGGAGGAACAAATCTCTTGGACAAGTTTGTCATAAATTCGTCAAATTATTATGGGAAATCTCCCCAAATAGAGGTATAATTATTGAAATACACATATAAGGAGTTTCCATGGTTTTATTTTAGAATCATTGGACAAGAGTCCACAACTATTGTCCCAAGATATTTTTTTTCTATTTTCTTCACCACTCTGTTCATGAAGATGTCTTATTCAATTGGGTTGGAATAATTTATAGTTAATTTTCCATTCAACTAGGAAACTTTTGGAAGACCAAGAACTTCTTTATGAATTCTTATTTAATTTATTAAATAGCCTACTATCACATATTTGAATACTTTCCATGAGAAAGGAATGCAAATTTCAGTAAGGATCCAGTACAGTTCTAGTATCTTGCACATTGGAAGCATAAAGCTTTGTACTATTTTTATGAGGTATAGAATTCCTTTTTATCCACCTTCAAGAAGTTAATTCACGGTCCTACTACATAAAGGTTGTCAATGGAAGTTGCAGCCTTTCTAGCAGGGAAACAATTTTTTTAGACTTTGGATGACTTTAGTTATGTAGGATCTATAATTTTCGAGGAAAGCCTTCTTTATTACCATTCTATGTCTCTGATAAATTCTTCACAATTGAGATATGTAGACAATATAAATTCTGGGAACATTTATTAATGAAAAATGGAAGAAGAAATTCAATCCACAACGTTGGAAAACTGGAGAGATCACTCCCAAGAATATCTCTAGTTTGGATGAATTCACTATTCAATTTGATAATTTTAAATTCAGGGAAATTCATGAATTTAGGGATTTGACCCTAATGATTTATTCACGAAACACATGTCTGCAGTTGGTTATGGTTCATCATTCATCAAGTATACTCAATGGAAGGAAGGAGGAGGGGATAAAAAAACCCTAGAGAAGCCACTCCCGAAAAAAACCCATGATGATATCGATACTTTAGTCAGTAAAAATGACCAGTATAACTAAAAGGGGAAAACCATGACAAGTGGTAACCCTAAACTTGGTGTTGACGAGTGAAAAATATCCCTTTATCAACAACAGGGGTTACCCCTGGTAATAATTCCTAATCAAAACTCTCACATTTGGAATAGGGAACCCATCCAGATTCTGGCCTAGCATCCATTTCTGTTTTTTATTTTACCAGTTGCGGCCCAGTCCACCTATGAAGGTGAATGATGGATGGTTATACAAATGTAATATGTATATGAAGACTATGTAAATGCATGAAATAAATCTAATCTAGTTCTAATATATCCTATCCTAGATAGGAGAACATTATCGTAAGTGAATGAGCTTCAACGAAACTAAAATATACCTAAGACCCCACTCAAATATATGTCATGAAGGTGCAAAGCTATAAACACATGTATACACATACATAATCAAAAAAATATAAATCATGTTTATTCATACATTAACAAGTCATTTTTATGAGGAAAATCACTCTATGGCACGGGGTAAACCACAACAGACGGAAATGACTGCAGAAATCAACTCTAATCTCAAGTATGCTATATAAACAAACATGATAACAAGACAAGATAAAGAGCCTACCTCATCTGGACGTTCGATGAAGTCCATCGTTGAGCACTCGACTCAAATCTATATGCCTGCAACTTGTCCTCAAAAACCAATATACACAAACATATGGTGATAATATATAATGTTAGCACATATAATATCATAATACATCAATATTCATAACAAATATGCCCATGGAATAAAAATTTAAATATTTGCAAGACATTAATTGGATGAGAAAAGAGTATTTCTATTAAAATATGATCAACAAAAGTGCATGAATGACAAAATTTCATGTCGAGACATCTCAAAACCGAGAAACTAAGTCCCTTCCAGGTGGGCCTCCACCACTCCAATCCTCCACCAAAGACAAGATCATATAAGAGAGACAATGAGGTTCTCCATCAAAGAGGGAAGAGCTTGGGGGCTGAACAATGCGTTCATACTTTAAAGGACAAAGGGATGCAGACTCAATATGAAGTGAATAATTTCTCTAGAGTAAATTTGCTCTCAAAAGTTGAATTATTCTCTTTCTCCACATCTTGGATATGACTCATTTATAGCCTTCAAATGGAACTGAAGTACCAAGTCAGAGCGTTTCCAGTATATGGAAGGCCAAGGATCATAGATTTCGTGACTTGACATGGAAACCTGACACCATTTTTAATTTTGGGTACAAAACCCGATGTACGCAAGTTGTAATTGTGCAACCTACGTATAGGCATGTTGTATAGCTATTAGGGCATGTATATGTGGGAAAATATTATTTTTAGCTCTGGAAATTGTAAAAAATGACTTCAAGTCTGCATAGGGAAATGGAAAAGGCCTTTTGAGCAAGTTGCATGGGGTGAGGAAAATCTTTCTATAACACTCATATGCTTGAGATGCAGAATATAAGAAATAATAACAGTACTGTAAGAGGAACATAGATTGCATAAAAAAAGTCTATTAGAAAATGTATCCTTACAACCCATGTGAACAACATACATTCGACTTGAAATGGTTCGCAACAAAATAGAAACACGTGCAATTTTTTCTCTCTATCAAAAGTTGGCCTTGAGCGATTCTCAATATAAAAATTTCAACAATAGTACATCAAATCTATAAGGAATGGATTCTCAATTTTAGTTAACACTATATTCCCAAAATAGTTCAGAAACGTACAATGCTTGAAGATCCAAAAATCTCATTATTTAGATATAATTCTAGTATTTATTGAAGTCCAACGTGACTCTTGGCCTTTTGCCTCCTCCTGTGACCTTTCATTTACCAAAGTTTGTCCTTATCCTCTTTGTGGAGATGAGAGAACAATGTAGAAGTTACGTTTCAAATTTTTCTCCTAGTCTTGGTGGGCCCTCATAGATTTTGACCATAGCGTACCCTACGCACTGCGAAGATCGTTTTGTACATGGGAACATATTCATTATTCAAGTTGGATAGTTGATTTCCATGGGGTTCATATATCTTCTTTAGCCATTTGCATTAGATTTTATTTGTTTCTCCTCTATCATTGTGGTGGTTGTTGTCACTGCTTTTTCATCCTTGGTTGTAGATCACATCATGGGTATGTTGAGTACGAATTCCTCTCAAAATTGGTACCTAGCACCATATCAACATGCGGCTAATGAGTGCCCCCTA
>JASDQU011404657.1:1206-15448 GCA_032191745.1 Picea mariana
TGGTATTAGAAATGCGAGGAGGTTCGCATCCAAAGAATATTTTGTGTAGAGGGATAATTACATAATGACAAACCTCATAAAAAGCATTTTTTACATTTTCTTCCCAGAGAGTTGAGTGGTACTTATGAACAGGTTCTGGGCAAGAAACATTCCAACTCCAATTCATTAATGGGAAAAGGAGTCATAAAGCAAATGGCATCCATGATATAAGCTGACATATAAAAAGACACTGGCTGTCCTTTTGACCTAGCTGCTTTGTAATTCATAACCTCTGATGTAAGGTTATCTGATAGAATTTTGTGCCAATTAAAATTGTGTCCCTCTGAAACTTCCTCTAAGAAAGGTGTCTAGTCTGCATTAAAGTGAAAAGGATCCTTTCTCCCAAAAAGTCTACATAACATCATTTCTACATACACCATATATTCGTTTAAAGAAGCCGTGGCATAAATTCCATGTACATCGGCCCTAAACTTGTTTTCATCTCTGGCCCATCCTCTTATCATGTCAGGGTATGTTTGGCCATCTTCAATGCACTCTTTTCTTTGAAATGCAGCTACAAACTCAGAATTAAAAGTGTGTCTATAATTGGGCAAGATCTTATACATTACTTGGATATGTTCAGGCCTGAAGGAGCCGATGATAGCTCCTTGTTCGTTCAAAATACTTCTGGTCGGGACATCTACTTTATCCAGTGCCTAGGAGATCATATCAGTATATGAAACAAGTCCCGGACGTGCGGAAACCTTATGAAGCTCAGTCTCAGCGATATATCGGAGGTGATTATCCGAATCAGTGGCCGCATATTTCAGCTCATCTTCTAGTATTTCGACAATTCCATTCCATGGTTTGACAGAGTGTACCCCAGATGCAGTAGTGTCTGAAATAATATCACCTTCTGGTTGCTCTTCATTTTTCTTCAAAGCCTTTTTGGGTGCCATAGCTCTGTGTTCACTTGAAAACCTGTAACAGAGAAGAATTTAGCTTCGAAATGATAATATAAACGTTTCAAAAATTTATTTCGAATATATCATAATAGCATTGAGATTTGTACCTCTGTTATAAAGTTAAGGCTCTTAATGTAAAAGATATTCCCGAAGATATACATTTAATGTTTGTACTTGAGCTTTCCCAGTATTTTCAAATATAATAGTAACTTACCAAATTGGACAATGCCGCATTAAAGATCATTCATCAAAATTTTAAACCTTAAACCTTGTTTATACGAATGATTAATTAGTGTTAATTTGGAATTAAATCTGAAAACCTTCTTATCGGAGTTTCGAAACTTTTGATGTCGAGGAAATATGTCGTCGAGGAATCCCGATTGACGAAATCGCGATGTATTATTTAATTTGAAACGTTTTTATTATCTTAATTAATCCAGATAAAACATTTTCGGGATTTCATTAATCGGAAAATCGGGGATCGGGAAATCGGGAAATTCGATGACATGAAAACTGCTGCTCACAAAACCGCGAATCTCGATATCCTGATATAATTATTTACTCTTAATCATGCTTAACAGTAATTAGATTAATTCCAAACTTCACTTAAGGATTAAATGTATCACGAAATCGGGAAATCGGAAAACACAATGACAAGTTTCTTTGTTCTCACAAAATCGCGAATCCCGATTTTGCGATGAAATTAACTTAATATTTAAACCCTTTTTGAATTCTGATTTAAGTAAATTTTGTTTTAATTAAGGATTAATGTATTGGGAAATCGGGAATCGGGATTTCGCTATTCAATTTTCATTAAACATTTGATCACACAAAATTCTGAATTCCGATTTTCCGATTTAAATTAAAATTCCTTTAGTTTTAAACTATTGCCCGTTTTTAAAAGGTTGTTTGAAAAAGTGTTAGAAACTTATGTTCATTTAGATTTTTTCCATTTTTTGTCCAAAAATAAATAATTAAAGGCATCGTGAATTTATCAGTGATGAAAACCTTGTTTTAGGAAATTTGGAAAATACAAAGACTTCAAAAATACAAAATTTTCATCCTCAAGATCAAAAATTCAAGGTCTGTTTCAACATAGGCTCCAACTGGGGACCTCGTCTCCCTGCGGGACGAGGAGAACATGCAGACTCAGTTCCTTCATTGGGTAATGGGGTCAAGGGTTTATCTCTGATAAACTGATCAATGAGTAAGAAAAGAGAAAACATAAAGTCTTTGAAAACCTTTTCAAAACTTCTCACTTATTTGAAATTCAGTTATAGTCTTCTTCAAAAATTTCCTTCTTATTCCAAAATTGAGTTAGTATTGAGATGATTAGAACAATCTTTAGAGACTCAACAGATTATTGAACATTTCATCCTGCATCAGTCGAAATAAAAATCATAAATTTAAAACTGGGAAGCTCTATTTGACTTAAGACGAATATCCAGTTTTTGAAAAATTGATAACTAGAATAGAGTTATAGATAAGTATGACAACTTTACAGATACCTCATATATTGCTTCACTGCCAGCAGGCCTGTTCAGTACCCCGGTGAAGTTATCTGTCCCTTTTTACTGAATTTCCTTTCACCGCTTCGAATGCTAATTTTATGTTTAGACATTGCTTTACTGCCAGCAGGCCTGTTCAGTACCCCGGTTAAGTTATCTATTTTTTATTTTTAGACGAGGGAAATCATTTAAATGAATTTCCTTTCATCGTCTGTATGACTAGATGGGGGCAATTAGTTATGAATTTACTTTCACCATCTGTCTTATATTTAGCTCATGCTTACGAAGCGGGGGCAATTAGTGATACTTAATATATCAGGGTTGGTGATCTGTGTAAAATTTTATAATAACGGTTAGTCAACTTGTTTTGATTATTCTAGACCAATTTTTCTCAACCTTCAAAACCTTCTTAGTCTGTAGAGAAAAAGGGAAAAATATTTTCAAGGGATCTTCTTTTGAGCAAGCTTAAAAGTTCAAACAAACTGTTAAACAACTTAAGATATTCAGATTTAATCTCAAAACTCACCTTTTTTAGTCAGAGAGAAAAACATGAAAAATGACCTAACTGAATTTAATCATTTGATACTTTTCAAAGTCAATACAAAATCTCTTAAACTCTGATATAAATTTTTAAAAGATAATACTGAGGGTATTAAAGAAAACTTTTCAACAATGTAAAATCAGAATACCTCAGATATAATTTCAAAAATAACTCTGTGGATTAGATCTTTTTTTTTTTTTTTTTTTTTAAACAAAGTAGTTTTTCAAAAATTTGAGAAAGAAACTGTATATACAAATTTATTTTATTTCTTTATTTTTATTTTTATTTATTTTTGATTCCATGTAATGCTTTAAGAATCGTGCATTAACAGGGGCATTTAGGATCTTACCATCTAAATTTTCCAGTAGAAAAGAGTTTTTACCTTCAGAAGATGATATTTTAAAGGGTCCATACCAGATGTGATCAAATTTACCATTTTTTCCCGAATCTTCCTTTCGAGCGTCCCACCTTAGAACTAAATCTCCTGGAAGAAAGTTTATGTTCTTGGCCTTGCGATCAAATAGCAACTTCATATTATCCTGGTACTTCTGTAGTTTTTCATCTATCCCATCCCTATGTTGTTGAACTTCAATCAGCTGGTTTATTCTCCTAGTGAGAGGATTGGGCTCTTCCTTCTCATCCTGCCACAATTTCATCACAGGAAGTGATAAATTTATGGGCAATACTACATCTGTGCCATAAACCATTTGAAATGGTGAAGTACCGATAGACTTCTTCGTTCCTATCCGATTTGCCCATAAAGCATACTTTAAATGTAAGTGCCAAGATTTTTTATTTTCATTTAAGACTTTCTTAATTATGCTAATCAAACTCTTATTAGAAGATTCAGCCAGACTGTTTCCTTGTGGATAATATGTTGTGGAATGTCCTAGTACAATGTTATATTTTTGACAAAAACTGATCATTGCCATTGACTTGAAAGCCTGAGCGTTATCTGTTACTATCTTTCTAGGACATCCAAATCTTGCCAATATATTCTCTTCCAAAAATTCTATAACCACTGAATCAGTGGCTTTCCTGGTAGGGATCGCCTCCACCCACTTGGTGAAATAATCTGTGGCAGTGAGAATCCACCTATGTTGGGCACTTGAATGTGGATTTATCTCACCTATGAAATCAAGCCCCCATTACTGGAAGGGAGCTTCTATTTTGACTGGTACTAACGGCATAGCTGGTAACTTATGTTTTCCAGTGAAAAATTGGCAAGGATTACAAGCTCTTACCTTAGCATTTACATCAGGGAAAAGCTTGGGTCAGTAATAACCAGCCCTTAAAATTTTATATTTTGTTGCTCTCCAAGCATGATGCCCTCCACAGACCCCTTCATGAAACTGACTGATAACTTCCTCTATCTCTGATTCAACCAGGCAAACTAAGAGGAAACCAAGCGGGTCTTTCCAATATATTTTTTTCTCAGAAATGCAGTATTTAACTACATGCAGCTTCAATGTTCTAGCTTTGGAAGATGACAAATCATCTGGACATTTCAAAGTTAAAATATATGTTACTATATCTTTATACCAATCAGACGAAATGAATTTGTCCTCAATCTTGTTTTCAATTATTTGATCATCAATTTCATTCATATCTATCCATCCTTCTTCCTCTTGAGCACCATTTATCCCAAGAGCCCGAAAATTAGATTCAGCTAGAAGTCTAGCTAAACCCTGTCCTTTTACTAATTTAGTTGGTTTAACCTCCAAGTCAAATTCCTGAATTTTTGCAAGCCATCTACCCCTTTTACCATCGTTGTCTGCTTGAACTAAGATATCCTTTACAGCACTGGTAGGTACATATGCAATGATTTTGGAATGCAATGCATACGTTCTAAAAGCCTTCAATGCTTTAACCATTGCGTAAGCTTGCTTTTCCATTATATTGTATTTAAGCTCAGCTTCTCAGAGGCTTTTACTGAAGAAGGTGATGGGTTGCTCAAAACCCTCTTCATTCTTCTGGAGGAGAACAGCAGCAAGCGTATGTTCTGAAGCAAATGAAAAAATGAAGAACTCCTTAAGATAATCTGGACTTGCTAGCACCGGAGCCTCACTTATAACTTTTTTAATGTGGGCAAAAGATGACTTTGCTTCTGCTGTCCACTTAACTTCGTTGTTCTTCCTGAGCATATCTGTAATCAATTTAACAATCTCAGCAAAGTTAGGAACAAATCTTCTCAAAAAAATTATTTTTCCTAAAAAAGATTGAATTTCTTTAACATTTCTAGGAATAGGTAATATTTCTATGGCCTCTACTCTCTTAGGATCGATTCTGATATCATCTCGGGATACTAAATGACCTAACAACTTTCCCTCCTGCATGGCGAAATGAGATTTTTTTGGATTTAATGAAAGACCAAACTTACGACATTTTTCAAAAGTTTGTTTTAAATGAATTATATGATCTTCATCTGATTTCGAAAAAATAGTTAGGTCATCCAGATATATAACTACAAATTTATCTCGTTCGCCGACAAAGGCAATATCCATTGCTCGTTGAAAAGTGGCTCCTGCATTCATTAGTCCGAATGGCATTTTATCATACATAAAAATACCCCAAGGAGTGGTGAATGCAGTTTTTTCCTTATCAGGCTCACTAACAACAATTTGATTATGTCCTGAAAAGCCATCAATCATGGACATCCTAGTAGCCCCTACTACTTTCTCCAGGACGTGATCCATTTTTGGTAAAGGATAGTTGTCTTTAAGAGAAGATTTATTTAAATTTCTAAAGTCAACGCATAATCTGATTTCCCCATTTTTCTTTCTCACTGGTACTAAATTAGCAACCCAATCAAAATATCTTAAGGGAACAATAATGTTAGCGTCTAAAATCTTTTTAACTTCTTTCTCAATGACAGGTAATAAGATCGGATTAAACTGTCTGAGTTTTTGCTTGAAAGGTTTGACACCTGGTTTAAGTGGTATTTTGTGTTCTATCACCGAGGTGTCATATGTTTTCAAATCTTCGTATGACCATGCAAACACATCTTTATATTTTTTCAACAACTCTGTATATTTGTTTTTATTTTCTACTGACAAAAATTTAGATAACTTAACCATTTTGGGATTATCTACAGTTCCTATGTTACAGTCTTCAACCTCTTCTGGTTGAGGTTGTAAAGTAGTTTTAGAAGGAATGTCATCTTTATTAAATAGTCTTTCCAAAGGTATAAGACCTTTGGGGATTTGATTGTTTTTTAAAACAAGCATCCAGTGATTATCTATTTTATCATGAAACTCTTTTGCATCTTCCCCTTCCTGCATGATCCAAATAGGATCATTTTGATTCTCCTGATCATTATATGTTTCTGAAAACTCATCTAAAGATTCAAGAAACCTTCTAAGTTGCTCATCATATTCTAAAACTTGCCAATGTTGTACATTATCAGGTATGAAAGGATGATGTCTCATTTGAATATGGTATTTTAAATTGAAAGCTGTGGGGGGTGCAAATGTTGATGCAACTTTAGCTAGAGCGTCAGCCTGTTGGTTTTCGGATCTAGGGACAAAGTGAAAATTCACAGAAGTGAAGAAATTCTCAATTAAATCCCATACACAGTTTCTATAAGACCTTAATCTAGGATGTTTAACTTGATATTGTCGATTTACTTATTTTATGATTAATTTAGCATCACCGAATACTTAAATATTTTTAATTTTCATTTTTCTTGCAGCTTCTAAACCGAGTACTAAAGCCTCATATTCACATACATTATTTGTACAATCTATATACCACTGAAGCCTATAAGAAAAAGGGATCACAAATTGATCGTCAGGGGCAACAAGGATTACTCCAACCCCAGCTCCAAGATAGGAGGAAGCACCATCAAAAAACATTTTCCATGTACCAGTATTATATACATTTTCTTTTATTTCATTTTTCTGAATTTTTTCTTCTGTATCTTTATCATCTACATCTATTTCGAAATCATCATCTAAAGATAATATGAAGTTCCATAAATCTTGGTCTGCAATATACATAGGATGATTTTTAGGATTTTTTGGGTCACTCAGAGTGAACGCCATCTGAGTTTCCCTGTATAGACGAGTGAATTGTCCTCCGAAAACAGGGATCGTAGCGTATGTCATATCTAACTGGGTGGATCCTCCAAGCTTAGCACCCCATGATCTAGATAGTAGCATTCCATATTTTGGGGGAATATCTGCAACTACCACATCCATAAGGATGCTTTTAGAGGGTATCTGGGCCAAGTTAACCACTAGGTCTTTAATCATCCCTATGCATTTAACTCTCCTAGAATCAAAAGAATACAAATCACCATAAGGTCTTGTGACTTCAAGACCAAGTTTATCCATTATTGCTTTAGGCATGACATTATGTGAAGCTCCAGAATCCAACATACAGTTGTGTAAAAGGTGGTCAAAAATAGTAAGTGTGATATAAAAAGGAGCCACTGTATCTTTTTCCCCTTCTACGTGCGGACCGAAAACTATGATGGGTTTATCATCTTCTAAGTTAATTGTGTCGGCCTGACTTTCCTTTTCAGAAAAATTAATCATTTTAGCTATTTGTTTTCGGTATACTGTATTTTTAGCTAATTCAACAAGAGGGATAGGAATTTTGATCTTGCTTATTTCGTTTTCCAAGTTAAAATTGCCTAGGGCCTTGTCATTCTCAATGTGTGGGGCTTCCATGACCTTTTTCTCAATTTTACGTTGTGATGTAACCTTATTTTCTTTTATCGGAGCTTCTGTATTTACAGGGGTAGTTCCTACTGGCTCTAACTGTATAGGGTTATCAGTTGTATTTCTTTTTGCAGACTGTTTATCTGCAACTTTTGGGTTTTCCTCATCAGTATCATTTCTCAGCAAAACCTTTTTTGTTTGAACATTAGGGGGATTTTTATTTTTCGGTCTCAGATTATATCTTCCCTACAAATCAGCAATAATAACATCTGCAACGCTTTGATATGTATGATCATCAGTGGCATTATTGCTAACTTTATCTTCTGATTTACTTTCCTTAATCAAAGATGCTTCATAATCATGTCTAGATAAATAAGGATACCTATTATCATCACCAAGATTACTAATATCTTCGTCCAATTCTTCAAACTCGCCAAAATCTTCTTCTCCAATATAATCTTCACTCTTAAAGGGTGCTTGAATTTTTTGATCTTCATTTTTTATCGTTTTATGTGGTCCTTGTGGTTCAAGATTTTTTCAGAAATCTTTTCTGGGAAAATTATCCCTTCTAGGTTTTTCTAACTCCATTTTCAAAATTTTGTTTGAGAGTTGTTGGATGACCCTAGCCATCTCATCTATTCTATCTCTAGCAGATTTTCCTAACCCTGAAGGTCCACCTTGTTCTTTAAATTTTTTATTTTCTTTATTTACATTTTCTGTCTTTGCTTTAAGCTTCCCTGATGCCATCATATTGGATTCAATTTCAACTGCATCATCTTGCATTTTAGGGAGATCTAATGATCTTCTCTCCCTCAATAGTAAAGCAAAGTCAGGATCAAAAGCACCAGCATAAGTTACTTTGGCTGAAGGTTGGGAAGGTTTAACTTCAGCTGGAATTTTATTATATAATTTATTAAATCTTTGTGTGAATTCCAACACTGACTCAGAGTTTTTCTTTTTTAGGGCTCCGAATTCTGTTAGGCAGTAGAGGTGATCTTTCCTCTCACCCCATTGTCTGATAAACGCACTCTCAATCTCTTCATAGGATCTTAATGATCCAGCTGGTAAGGATCGAAACCAAGTTCTCACCTATCCTTCAAAAGTTTTCACAAGTAATCTGGAATAAACATCTTCATGTTCTATTCCAAGTATATCTGCAAATTGATCGAAAAAGTTGATATGTTCTTGTGCAGTTAAATCACCCTCTCCGGTAAATTTAGGGAGGCTCTTCATATAGTTCTCAGGGAGATCATGAAGAGGAACAGGAAGAACAAGGGGAGCATATCTAGCAGCCACTTTGGCAAAAATCCTGGGAACTGGTACTTGACCGCCTCCAGGAGCACCACCTCCACCTCCAGCACCTCCTTGTGCCGCCATGGTTAGGTTTGGGACTGAATTTGGGACAGTGTGTGGAGAAGATTCTTGGAAAACTGGGGATGAAACTTCGGGAAAAGAAAAAGTATCAAAAGTAGGGGGAAGGGAAAGAGATCGTTCAAAAGTTTCCGATGAATGTGATTGCTTAAAAATAGGCTGATCTGTAGAATAAGTTGATAAAAGGATTTGTTTAATTGATTTTTTTGATTTTAATATTTTTTCCGGATTAGAGACTGTCAAGATCTGTTTTCTATCTGGGTTTTTTCTAGTGTTCTTACGGCTACTAGCCAGTTTATTTGGTGTGGAGTCGCCAAGTGAAAGATAATTTTAGCCTTAGAAAGTTTTCTGTTCTTGTTCACTATCAACAACAAAAAGTGTCAATGTCGTTCTTCCCAAGGAAATAATTCGTTTCTTCCTTCCCCGGCAACGACGCCAAAAAGATGTTGTTCCTAAGTTTATGTTTTAAGGCTATAAAACATACCGTTAAGGCATCCGAAACAGATTTTTATGATAAGACTTTAAAATAAAGAAACAAAGAAAGACTAGATCAGATTCAGTTTCTCAACTGTCTCTGTCTTGCTTCCTGTTGCTCCTGGATGCTAATATCACGTTCAATAGCAGCCCACGATCTTTCTAACTCAGCCCTATTGGTTGTTGTTTGCATAATAGTGTTAAATAAGTTTAGGGAAATGCTTGTTTGATCCTGAAGACCAGGTTCTACATTAGGTTGTCTGCCGTTAGGAACTGTCATGGGTGATAGGGTTTTAAAGGTTTTGTAAATGGTTTTTTATCGATTGATTACTTCAGATTTTCAGAGATGATATTGATGAAACAACTTTAAAATCTAAAACAGTAATGTAAAAACACAATCAAGGCCGTTTCCTCGTTTTGTAACAATTTTGAAATTGTAAACAATGGAACACAATATAGAGAAATATAAGGCTTTTATCTAGAAAGAATCTTATATTTCAATGAACAATGATGAAGGAAAAACAATATTTCTAACAGAATTAAATATTAAGGAATAGAAGGATTACAGGTCTTAAAATCACTAAAGTAATTTCAGAGGAAAGACTGTACAACATTCAACATCCAAACCAATCTAAAACAATAAACAACAATGTATATAACCTCAAACTGATTTACTTGTTAGAAACACACATTAAGAGGAAGATTTAACAAAGCATGATAAACAGGGGAAGAAACATAGTCACAAAATTGCAGGATCCAGAATCTTGTTTGCGGTTTATATTCCGATGAACTTCAAAGCTGATGTTACAAAAATTGGCTTTCTCCAAAATTTCTGAAGCCCTCTTTCCGCCTTTCGGAATTATATTTATACCTTTCTATCAAAGTTTTTCGTTGGTAACTAACCAACCTCCTAATATTATGGTTACATAAACTAATGTCAACCGTTTACAAATACTTTCAAAATTCTAAAAATAAAAATATTTATAAAGTTTTAAATTTGCATTGAAGAACTTTCTTTATCTACTTCAACGTATTGAACATATTTCCCTAAAAAGTTTATCAAGACCTTAGGAGCCTCAGGTACTTCATTTGCTTCAAAAGAGAAAAAAATTCTTTGTAGGCCTGGCAACTGGCTTGCAATTGTTTTCTCTGTGAATTTAACCTTTTCCAACTTTGCAGTTGAAGCTATCATCCACTTGTTTATTTCTGCAATGTTGACCATTTTAATATTTGAGATTTCTGCTTTCTTTTCTTCAAGTTCTTCCTTTGATTTTAGCTGGCACCTGGTAACGTTGACATCACCTAATAACTTGGAAAGGCCATCTGTCCCGATATTTACTGAATCTTTTTCAATAAGATTGAAGATCTTTTGACAATCTTCATTGATTCCTTTTGTAACTCTTTTATATTCTGCCAATTTTGTTTCCCAAACTTTTATCATTATATCACCTTTTAATTGCTTCGAAATGGATAATTTCTGTGTTTTTTCAGTTTCTTCTTTTTGTAAAGAAGTTATTACCTTTTGAAAAGAATTCCTTGCTGCTTTAGCTTCTCTTTCTTTCTGAACTGCCTTTTCCATAGACCTATTAGATTCTTGAAAATAATTCTGGATGATTTCCAGATTACAGAATATCTTCTGTTGTTCTTCCTCAATATTTGCATATATTTCTGATGCTTTAGTCTTGAAATGTTCCATTTCAATCACTTGATTAATAATTGAAATTATTTTATCTTGCAGAGATTTATTTTCATCGCCCAGCTTTTGCACTTGTTCTTGAGTAAACCTGTATCATGTGTTTTGCCTCATCTAAATTTTCATTCAACTTTCGGATCTCTTGGATGTCTTTGAGTCTAGCTTGTTCTAGACCTTTTTGTATTCCCCAGCCAATGATTTTTTCATTTTCCTTTAATCTGTCTTGTAGCTGCAATATTTCCCAATCTTTTTTCTCTAGCATAGTGGTTAGATTTCCTACAGAATACATGTTGGCTAATGCTATAGCACCCATGGTTCCTGCTAGCTCTGTAGCAAATTCTCCTTCATTTAGCTTTTTTCCATCAATGATAATTTTATGTTTTTTGATCGTTCTTTCTCCTACAGGATGTAATTCCTGTTTCAAGACAGCTCTTCGTTTTTTACTGAAAAAATAATCAAATGAAGGGATTTCATCTCTGGTCATTGGCTCTAAATCACTTACATATAGAACTTCTTCATGAGGCGTTCTGAAAGTAGACTGCAGTGGGGTCAATGCTGTAATAGGGCTGCCAAGTTCCTTTGAAGTTGTTCCCCCAACATTTTCTGGAATATCATCGAGGTTTATTGGGCTTGTTTCTATTCCTTTTCCCTTTTATGTCTATGTTTCTTTGGTCTGAGAACCCTCTGTATTCTGAGGAGGTATTTCAGAATCTTTCAATTTATCTTTGTCACTTGACTTATCCTGAATAATGGTTTCAAACCCTGGAGGAATTGTTTCTTGCTCTGTCGATGATGTTGACATTTCACCTTGTAAGATCTTTGGCAGACATTGTCGTCTATTTCTTTGAAAAGATGCAAACCCCACATGTGCATCAGGTAACAAGGTTTGCACTCTGCTCTGAACTTCTTCATAAGATTTAGCATTTCTAAAAACATCATCATAAACTGAAAATTCATGTTCATATGCTTTCAAACCACATTGTGTGAAATGCCGACTGATTATTTGGTATGGGTCGTGTTTCCTGTGCTCCATATTTGCTAATTTCACTTCGTCCATCGATTCGGCTTCTGCCTTAGAATGGCCTATGTTTAATAAAACAAATTTTCCTAGATAAACAGGAAAAGATGGCCATGCCTTTTTCTGCTGAGCTTTTAATTCTAGCCCAATACCACCATTTCCTAACTGATAAGCCACTTCTCTGCATATCAACCTGTCTGGTAAAATTTTTGGGAGTGCATGAGGCGGAATAGAACAGCCATAAACCCTCACATAGGAAAAATTTTCCTCGATGAACCAGTCAGCGACTGACTTGAGGTTTTCTATGATGGTATTAGAAATGCGAGGAGGTTCGCATCCAAAGAATATTTTGTGCAGAGGGATAATTACATAATGACAAACCTCATAAAAATCATTTTTTGCATTTTCTTCCCAGAGAGTTGAGTGGTACTTATGAACAGGTTCTGGGAAAGAAACATTCCAACTCCAATTCATTAATGGGAAAGGAGTCATAAAGCAAATGGCATCCATGATATAAGCTGACATATAAAAAGACATTGGCTGTCCTTTTGACCTAGCTGCTTTGTAATTCATAACCTCTGATGTAAGGTTATCTGACAGAATTTTGTGCCAATTAAAACTACGTCCCTCTAAAACTTCCTCTAAGAAAGGTGTCCAGTCTGCATTAAAGTGAAAAGGATCCTTTCTCCCCAAAAGTCTACATAACATCATTGCTACATACACCATATATTCGTTTAAATAAGCCGTGGCATAAATTCCATGTACATCGGCCCTAAACTTGTTTTCATCTCTGGCCCATCCTCTTATCATGTCAGGGTATGTTTGGCCACCTTCAATGCACTCTTTTCTTTGAAATGAAGCTACAAACTCAGAATTAAAAGTGTGTCTATAATTTGGCAAGAGCTTCTACATTACTTGGATATGTTCAGGCCTGAATGAGCCGATGACAGCTCCTTGTTCGTTTAGAAGACTTCTGGTCAGGACATATACTTTATCCAGTGCCCAGGCGATCATATCGGTATATGAAACAAGTCTCAGACATGCAACAACCTTATGAAGCTCAGTCTCGGCGATATCTCAGAGGTGATTATCCGAATCAGTGGCCACATATTTCAGCTCATCTTCTAGTATTTCAGCAATTCCATTCCATGATTTGACAGAGTGTACCCTAGATGCAGTAGTGTCTGAAATAATATCACCTTCTGGTTGCTCTTAATTTTTCTTCGAATCCTTTTTGGGTGCCATAGCTCTGTGTTCACTTGAAAACCTGTAACAGAGAAGAATTTAGCTTCGAAATGATAATATAAACGTTTCAAAAATTTATTTCGAATATATCATAATAGCATTGAGATTTGTACCTCTGTTATAAAGTTAAGGCTCTTAATGTAAAAGATATTCCCGAAGATATACATTTAATGTTTGTACTTGTGATTTCCCAGTATTTTCAAATATAATAGTAACTTACCAAATTGGACAATGCCGCATTAAAGATCATTCATCAAAAGTTTAAACCTTAAACCTTGTTTATACGAATGATTAATTAGTGTTAATTTGGAATTAAATCTGAAAACCTTCTTATCGGAGTTTTGGAACTTTTGATGTCAAGGAAATATGTCATCAAGGAATACCAATTGCCGAAATCGCGATGCATTATTTAAGTTGAAACGTTTTTATTATCTTAATTAATCTAGATAAAACATTTTCGGGATTTCATTAATCGGAAAATCGGGGATCGGGAAATCAGGAAATTCGATGACATGAAAACTGCTACTCACAAAACTGCGAATCTCGATATCCCGATATAATTATTTACTCTTAATCATGCTTAAAAATAATTAGATTAATTCCAAACTTCACTTAAGGATTAAATTGATCGCGAAATCAGGAAATCAGAAAACACGATGACAAGTTTCTTTTTTCTCACAAAATCGCGAATCTAGATTTTGCGATGAGATTAACTTAATATTTAAACCCTTTTTTAATTCTGATTTAAGTAAATTATGTTTTAATTAAGGATTAATGTATCAGG
>JASDQU011404658.1:11814-39129 GCA_032191745.1 Picea mariana
CATTATTCACAACGGTTAATGAAAATTCTTCCATTCTTTCTCTCCTTCTTCTTTCTCCAGTTCTCTCTACAAATGTGTGTATTATTGTTTAGCTAGATCTATTTTGTGCAGTTTCAACACATTTACAGGGTAGCTAATCCAACCATCATGTCCAATTCTTGAAATGTGCATCTCCATGCTTGAACTTAGTCTTTTATGTCCTCATCTCTGTCACTCCATCCAACTCCAACGACTAAGGAAAGTGTCCACCCTCACCTCACTACTGCTTCCATCATTCAATATTTTTCTAGGAGATCCTCCACAATGTCTAAGTGCTGCACTTTGAACCTACTGGTGCATTCATACTTTGACCTCTTTGACATTTTCCCCTGCAATAACTCTCAAATTATTAAATTTTCACGTTCATTCCTTGAGAATGCAAAACAAGCCCAAATTTTGGTCACTTCCTTTCGTAACTCATGCCATATGCACAACAACCTTAGACCAAGGTAAGCTCACCCATCACCTTGATGCATTATGAATTCACCCTAAACCAAATTCATCCATGACAACTTGACTCCACTACCCACCTCCTGGCATAGTTAATCATCTACTGCAAGTCACACATTCCATACCACATCCAACTATGTGAAGTGTCAAAGTATCACCATGCATCACATGTCCAACCAATTCCACCCTTGTGACTCAAATAGCGATCAAGTCCAAAAGTATGTCTTCGTTGGCCAAATTCTCCCCATATTCATCTATGTCATTGGATATGAAATGTCCCATCTACACCAAGAGTTGCATGTCCAAACTACATTGCCTTATTACTTCACCACCTGGCCATGCCACTGCGTCCACCTCTCTATGCCTTGAAATGGTTAGGTTTCACCCTCAACCATGCTGTCTTAAGAAAGATAAATTCCCATGCCCAAGTAATCTCTTCACGTTGAAATCTATTTATTTTCACAATCATCCAAACCAAGGAAAGTACTCAAATCACCTCCTTTCATTGAGTCACCTCTCTGCAACTCAACATTTGTGATGAGTTTGGCTAACACACCCACACCCCTCAAACATCCCAATGAACTGTCCAAAGTTCTCCAAGTAGAATGAGTCACCCCAAAGAACTTCCATGTCTTAGGCACATTCAAACTAATATTCCTTCCAACCTCAACCAATCACCCTCCCAGATCTCTAAGTCATTGTACAATCATTTGCAAATCACCAAGGTATGCTTTACCTCATCCAATGTCCAATACCAAAGAAAAGAAAAGACCACCCAATTCATTTGGTATTTATTCTCAACATTCGGGTTGGCTGCCAACAATTCTTGGTCGACTTCTTTTCTAACTCCATCCATTTCCTGGAATGAAACTTCCTTTCACCTTCTGCAAGCGTCTAAAATCGAACACTATCATCGCAACTTTTAAACTTACCACATGACTCAACAAATCTGTCTAAGGCATTGCTATCCCCATTTTGTGGATAACTAAGGAGATTATGTCTCGAGGCCCTCAGGTTGTATATATGGAGTTCCAATAGACTACATGACTAACAATACCCTTTTTCATAGTTGGAAACCCCTCTCACCACCACATATGGTCACAGATTTTCAAATGGAATCCACCACATCAACTGGTTGTCGTAAGGAAGTGGGCCTTGCTCCATGAAGTACAAGTTAGTATTATGATGAGAATCATTTCAATATTTATTCCAATTGAGTATGTTGTATCTTAGATAGCTCTAGATTTCATGATATATGCTTGGGCATTATGCCTTTTTCCCCGCTTCACCTTGGTGGTTGACATTGTGCCCTAGTAAGTGGTTTTCCTTGGGGATGGGTTTGATACTAGGAAATCCCTTAAAGATCCATCATATTGTTCTAGACCATACTTACCACTTTCCATCATTCATCCCCTCGATTTCCTTATCTCTTGGGATTTTAGGGTGTAATGACCCAAGAAGGGGTTGCCCCTCACTCTATGGGAAGAAGGGGATGACGGCCTAGAGGGATTGATGTTGGGTAAAAGATAAAATCCTTGTATGAACCTTCCAGATGCTTCGCCCATGGATCACCCAAGAAAGCACTGAAACACTTATATTTGAGTAAAGGGGACCCACAATATAATAAAAAATGCTTAAAAGGTTAGTTGAGGGATAGGAGGTATAATCACGAGCTGACCCATCATGTCCATGAATATCTAGTGGTATGACATTTCCATCATCTAGTCACCAAACCAGAGTAATAGATGTTAGTTGCATGGCTGAGAGGAAGGGGGTATCATCACGAGCCGAGATTCTCATTTCCACTAGGTGTTTGTGGGTGACATTGCCATTATTTGGTCACCACGTCAGGGCAGTGACCTTCAACCTCTCCTTAAAATTATGAAAGAATAAAAGAATGGAAAAGAATGGGATTGGAAAAAATGCATTGCGGACGAAGGTACCACACAACCCTCTACAAAGGAACCCATGAATGGGACACTACGACCCTTATATGTCATGATCCATATGCCAATTGATTCTTGATCC
Source organism: Picea mariana (assembly GCA_032191745.1). Classification (NCBI taxonomy): domain Eukaryota; kingdom Viridiplantae; phylum Streptophyta; class Pinopsida; order Pinales; family Pinaceae; genus Picea; species Picea mariana. The sequence goes on from JASDQU011404658.1 coordinate 14,332, forward strand.
CAACCACTTCATCCACTTTACATGTCTTAGAGGGGGATCTCTATGAAACTCTCCTTGACCTAGGGTAATATCTACCCAATAGGACACCTCGTCAACCCTCCCTTATTTAAGCTTAACAAGTCGCATAGTGTCTTTGAGAAATTAACTGTTTGATATAGTAATATTTTATGCACATGCTTAGGTGGCTCATTTATTGATTGGATTCACTTATCATGATGTTATGACTAGTGATACTAGAAGTGTGTGCTTATTTGTCTTTGCAGGACCTAGTTGGTGGACAGCTTTGGAGGAACAAGCCTAGCTTGGGATTCCATGGGGCTGCAAGCCCACAAGTTGGATGCCAAGGGTCCACATGCTGAATCACAGAGATGGAGTATTGAATACCTAGAGGATGATGTGGAAGACCTAGCCCAGGACTCACATGCCAAATGATTTTCCCAGGAGGGGAAAAATGTCTTCCTTTGAGATTGACATCATGATTGGGGGTTAGGGCATGGTGATGAGGTCATATACACTTGGAACTTGGACGTTTTCATCTTTTTTAGGATTTTACCATGAAGGAACACTTTTATATGCTTGACACATGGCTTTGGGAAGCCTTACTACACTCCTACATCACCAATGACCTTCTCCAAGTGCCAAAACGTCCTGTAAAGGGGTGACACCCATGTAAATTAGGGTTTTGTTTGTGCAAAAGTGAAATTTTAAAAGGGGCAAGATTAGGGTTGTTGACCCCTAATCTTGTGTTTTCCCTAATATTATGTAGACAAACTATGATAGCAACATTTTGTATAAATATAGATCTTAAGATCTCATTTTGACACAAAACATTCCTCTCCCATTGTGAGAGAAGGACTAAAATTTGCGCTACCTTAGCTTTTTGTCTCTTTTTTCTCTTGTGGTTATATGATTTCTTGGTTATGGTTGATGGAGATGGTGCACTAGCCTTTGGAAGGTTTTCTTCATTTCTTTTTTGTGGTTAGTCTAGCTTTTATTTCCTTTAAATGCTTGAAGGTGCCATTTATTTTATTGTATTATCATTTTCAAAAGTTAAATGTTTCATTTGATTGAGCCAAGTAGGAAGTATAAGGATATACACCCTTACTTGTGCTTCCACCATTTTATTGCTAAGGGAATATTGCTTCATAAGGGTTTACTAAGAGGAGTATAATTGCATACACCCGCCTAGTTGAAAACCTAGCTAGAGAAGCTTGTGTTGGGGAGTTAAAGGGTTTACACCCCCAAGGAAGTAGCCTATATAGCTTCCTGATATTCTCCTAACTCCATTAACCCAAATTTTTAAAGGCATTGATCACTTTTAATTGCATTGGAGATACAAAATATTTGGCTTGGAAACGTGAGAAATTGTCCTTTGAATGATCTCTTACTTGGAGTTGGTTTGCCACATTGAAAGGACTATCCATATACTAGGGAATCCCCTTTCTCCCTCTCCATATATTTCTATTACAATCCCTAAAATACAACCAATAGGGCTGATCTAACCTAGATAAACAACTAACCCTAACTCCTAAAATAACCCTAGACTAGCTCCCAAATTTGGCCTACTAACTCTACTAACCAGGGCACATATTTTCGAATAGTTGTTGGCATATTTTGATGGTATTATTTGATGATATAAGTGACTAAAAGATACAACCTTAAGGATTCCATTTTCTACAGAAAATACATGTTAAAACAATAATCTTTTCTTGCTTCTTAAGTGCCAATTTTAGCTCATATTTATTGCTAGTATTAATGTTGATTTTCTTAACTAAGTTAGACATTTATATGATGATTTAGATGTCATTTTTTTGTTGTCATAATTGCTGAATAATAGGAACATCAAGATTAACTTGCTGATCCAACTAATATCATACATTGCAAGTTGGATTTTTCTTGTGTCTCGGGCAGGTACAATCATGATAAGAAGTACTACATATTTGAGGCAACTTTCGCTTGGGTTAAAAGGAATCTCCTTTCCATTTCACTCCACTTAGACTTGAATTCTAGGGGTTTTAATTTCATCTCCATCCATCTCCATCTCTTTCCCCCTAGGGTCACAAGGATTTTCTCCCTAGAGTGACCCAGTCACCCTTGAAGTGTGAGACCTACATCGAGGTGACATTGGGTGTAGGATTCTCTAGTTGTAGCACTCACTTTTGTGGTTGGGTCAGGTTTTTCACAACCTACAACCTGCGCTATAACATTTTGGCGTCGTTGTCGGGGAAGATTTTGAATCTTTTTCATACCCTAAATGAAACTTTGGAAAGCTATCCCAAATCCTTCCCCTTAACTTTCCCGGCGACTCCACCCAAGGGACGTTCCCTTTCTGACGCAGACGTCGACCCTATCGACCCTCGGGTCGACAAATCTTCTACAGGATCGCTCTACTTCCTCTCCTTGAGTTGGATTGACTCTTTGATTCCTCTTCGAGGAATCCAATAAACACAAAATGATGCTTCTCCACACGTCCTTGCGAATTGAGCTCACGCGATTGAACACGAAACCTCAATTCCCGCCTCCTTTTGACCAAACAATGTGGTTGTGTTTCTCATGATTTCAGGACCTTGAAGTTCGCAACTTTGTGACTTCTCCTCCCAAAATCTTCAACTCTTCACCTTCCAAGACCCGAACTCCTGATGTGCCTAAGTGCTTGTCACAACTCGCTACTCGCGAGTTCGTGAGTTGAAACTCCTAACTCTTACTTCCAAATCTCGCGATACCTGAAATGCCGATACGCGTACGCTCCTTCTCTTATCAACGCTCTCCATGCATGACCACTGGCTAGGCATGTCTCTAGCACTTTTCACTTCTCACCGCTTCATGAGTTTTGATATCGAACTCCCGACTCTTGTCTCGTGAATCCCCGAGACACGAGAGGTCAACGGGGTATTGACTTCTTTCAATAGATGACACGCATCCACTCATTTCTTCCATGGTCCCACCTCGCGATTCTATCACGTGTCCCTCATGCTATCTTTGCACTTCACGATTTCTCTCCTCAAGTGATGCCTCCTTGGTATCCCCGACACCCGAAGTGCCGAGATCCTGAACTCGTCAGCAACCTTATCACAACTCGTGAATTTGGGACTTTTGGGATGGAAGTTGCAACCTTCTATCCTCCGAAACGTCGAACCTCGATACACGTCACCGATAGCTGGCCCCACACACACGTTTCTTCACCCCTTCGGGACTTCGCCTTTCACGACTTCGCCATTCTCGCTACAAGGCCTTCGGTTCTCCTGCTCATGAAACCCTGAAATGTCAAAATGCTTGGACTCCATCACGTGTCCAAGTACTGGGCCCCACTACGAAACTTTCCACCTTGTCAGGGTTTTGGACTTCACAGTTTCGCGAATCCAAATGACGAAGTTTCGGTCTTTCCACCCACGAAACCCCAAAATGGAATTTCGTGAGTAGAACCAACAGTCCTTGTTGGCATGAATCTACGACCCTCTCTCTCCTGAGCTTCCACTTGCAGAAAAAATGACCAGCGTAACCTCCTTGCTCCTCTGTGAGATCTGACGACTCGTGGGATTTCGTGAAGTCTCCACGGAGAATTTTGACCATCCGTTCTCCCTTCTAAGAACTTCTGCAAATTTGATAAAGTGGTTTGCCACGGAACTTAACCGCCTGCGACAGAACCTTGCGATGCCTCCTTTCAACACCTCAAGGCATCAACCTTTTGTGCTTTTCTTCGACAACTACGAAGACTCTATCCCTCCTGAGCTTTCCAACTCCGAGTATTAAAGAAGATTCTTGCACACACTCCTTGCGGCAAATCCTTCAATTACTTTAAATAATTGAAGTCCTTCGACTCTGGGCACTCCCTGTAGCAGTAGTCCTTCAAAAATCTCTCAGGTTCGCAAACTCTGAGACTTTACTCGGCCTACATACGCCTTGCACAACTCCTGTGCCCAACTTGCATTTCTGCGGGAATGAGAACAATTCTTAACCCTCCTGAGCTTTCAGAGATAAAACTCTGAACTCTTGTCAACGCACTCCTTGCGGACAACTTCACTGCACTTCTGCATAAACTCTTGCTTAGATAGAGAAAAAATTGAAACTCATTCCTTACTTTCTCTCAAACTTCAAACGCAAAGCATGAAATCATATACATAACATATAAAGCAAATGTATAACAAAAGTAAACATCCATGAGCATAACATTCAACAATGCATACACAGAGAATATTACAACACCATGAATCTGAATCAAAGCTTTATCTATTAATTCAAATCTCTGTACATGGGTGTTTTCAATCTACAACTCTCTTCTCTCTTCTCTATGGTCTATGCTCTCATCTTGACAATAATAATACAACTATACAATGAGGGTGTCTATATCCCATTTCCCTCTTGCGCTCTAACTGTCTCATCTAAGAATTAAATTCTATCTACTTACATTCATTACACATAAAGGCTCCTGTCTACTATGGACGAGAGCGGATTGCTCAAGGTCCTTTTACAATAATACAAGCATGCCTCCACTTAATGACTTCATTAATATTTTAAAACATTTTTCAAAAAATGTGCTCGGTGCTTTTCCAGCTGTCTCTTATCTCCACGCTGGCTCGCTGCTGGATATGCTTGCACGCCCTTACGATGCTCCTGCATCACTTTCCACCCTTCTTTATTAGCTCATCTTGAAGCTCATCTGGCCACTCTACCTTCCCAGGACCCACTTTTCCCTTATCCTTTTCCATCCTTTGCTGAGCCTTGATCTCATCCGGTGACTCCATTGAGATATTACCCTATGTAATGGAACCATGGCCTCACGGGACTTACCATGGGAATTCCATAAGGTTTATCCCTCCATTAATTTTCAAGATATTCTTGGATATCCAAATCATTGCTCCCCAAGGTGGAGGTAATGTTTCCCCAAATTTGATGGTGATCCAACTTTAGCAGTCACCCATGTTTTGAATTATATGAAGTATGCTTCAGGCTTAAATGTGCTACATGAAGATGTGCTGATGAAAATTTTTCGTGTCTTCACTAGGATCAAGTCAAAAAGATTGGCTTGCACACTCATGTGATCCAAAGAGTATCCCCTCTTCTAAAAATCTCATTGAAGAAATTCTCAAGCATTATTAGCCAATTACTCAAGGTTTGCAAGATTCTTTCCAAGAGCTCAAACACACTCTTTGTAGGGAAGGTTTTCCGATTGACAATGAGACAATATATGAAGAAAATATTGAAGAAGATCCAAATGATACATATGATGAATATGAAGTATCTGCTCTTCCACTTGATGAGGACATCCAGATCTCCGCTCCTCCTGCACATCAAGAAGAGAACATGATGAGTTATAATCCTTTTGAAAACTTTGATGATGATTTGTTCCATGACTATGGAAATGAAGAAAACTCCCAAAAGGATCTCAATGAAGTTCCTCTTGCAGAAGGCCTGAACGAGACTTTGTTATATGCTTTCCCTTTTGAAGAAAATGAAGTTATCCAGTCTGGTGAGGAAGTGATCAACTCGTATGATGCAGATGAATTCACAAATATAGTTGAAGAACATATTGATGATTTCATACAGGTTTGGAGACATAGATGGGATGTGGGTTGCTTCATTATTGATAGAGACCCTATTTATGACATTGAGGGTAGCTATCAGGTAGAGGGGGTTTCATCATCGGAGGAGTGGTCCTCATACATATATGATTCAAATGTTTATAATCCTGGTGATGATATGGCTACATATTTGTTTCGCCCCTTTGAGGATGACTTGTCACAACATATTCGGAGTGATATTCTATCATCCTTTGGTACATACCCTTTTGAGGATGCATATTTGTTTTATGAGGAATTTCAACCGTTGTGCTCATATTTTGAGAAATACCACGATGTGGCCACCTCAGAGAAGTCAGAGGTTTATTCTTCGAAGTGGAAGTATTTTCATCTTGGAGAGTTCCATGGAGATTCATATGGAAAGAGGCAGTGCTTTTCTACACCTGATACTGTTCCTTACCTCTTACCCTCTTCTCCAAGAGACCATGCAATATTCTTTCAATCTCTCATTTACTCTTAGTCCTCGACAAGCAATGAGTCTTTCTGTGTGGATGAATATGAGCCTTCGTCTACATATAGATGCCCCCTTCAGAGATGGATTGATTAGTCTCGTGGCTACACTTTCAGGTGGGATGATTAGGCTGATGGTTTCTCTTTCGAGTAGGATTTCCTCCCTCCCCCCCATCTTCATGAGTTTTATTTCATGATATATTATATGTGTCTTTATATTCATGAATGTTATGTGCTTGACTTATCTTTGTTGTATTATATGATTAAACACATGGAGAGATACTTTGATGAGATGATCAAATGGTTGCACTGGTTGTATGACTTCACCTGACATCATCCAGTATGTGATCTTCAGGGCCCCAAGGCCCCAGGTAAGTAGGCAAGTCATTTTGATTCCCTACATTTTCATCTTGATTTCTCATATTAGTTTAGATGCATTTTATTTTCACTTTTCTCTACTTGCCTATTGATTTCATGCTTAGCTTAGAAATTTTTGAAAAATGTCAAAATTTTTCTTTTCTAGATTAGTTTTCATTTTTGGATATATGGATGAAGGGTGATAGCACCACCCTAGATGCTCTAATACCTTTGTCTGATTTTTGGTAGGCACATGTCTACCAGGAGATGTTGTGGTTCTCATGCACTTTATAACGAGCACTTGTCCCTAAGTAGGAGCCAAATGTTATTCCCATTTTGTGGATAACTAAGGAGATTATGTCTCGAGGCCCTTAGGTTGCAGATATGGAGTGTTGAGAGACTGCATGACCAACAATACCCTTTTGCACAGTGTTGAAGTCGAGGGACTAGAGATTCCCCAACACCAACATTTTCAACCTCCCACGGGGCTAGGCGAGAAGAGAAGGGAATATCACCCTAGGATTAAAGCCCCAGACAAGAATGCACATTGAACTCTAGGCCAATTTTCCCCTAACCTACAGTCCAAGCATGAATTCCTTTGCCTTGTAATTTTACTTTTAGTGATATTTGATTTTTATTTAATTTATGATTTTTATGCTATTTTACAATTTAATTACTTCCATGTGAAGTTTTATACATTTCGAGTAACAAAATTAAATAAAGAAAATGTAAATAATAAAAATGAAAAGGGCAAATGTTTTGTATTTATTTTAGTAAAACTAACCAAAACAAAATTAGCCAAAAGATAGGGAAAGTTAATAAAACTATTCTAGTTTTAAAGTGATCTAATTAAAATAAAAGTTTATTAATTAAACATTAGTTTGAAGAATATAAATGAGTAGTATTTTAATGATATAATATTTTTTTTATATTTTCTTTTAAAAGTAACTAAAAACAAAACTAAAAGAAAGGAGAAGTTAGTGATAAAAATATTAAAAGGGAAAAACTTATTAAACAATAAATTCATTAATCATCAAACTATTTTGTAAAATGATGAGTTAATATTTAATTTAATTTTTTTTTTAAATATGTGAAACTATAATTAAAAAAACTAAGCAATTAGGAAAAACAAACTAGCAATATTTTACCTATGAGAGATTTTTATGTACATCATGTTACTGTAGTCATAGCTTTATTATTTTCCTTGAATGTATTGTCATTTTTAATTTTATTTTGAGTGTTGGATTAATTAAATATGAGGAACACTGAGGATTTTAAAGAAATAACAAAGAGATAGTTCATAATGAAAAAGAAATTGATCTTCATTTCAGATGTTTCCCATACAAACTCTTGAATTTTCGAAACCTACAAGTCCCTGCGTAGACTAGGTCCAACTATATGATCTTTAGCCACTCTAGAACAATGTTACAATAGAGAGACCAAGCGCGGAAAAGAAAAAGAAAGTTGAGCCATAAATGGAAGGGAACAATGAAGGCAAATCACAAGGAGAAAACCTGCATATAGAAACTGATTAGTGCCGAATAAAATCGAGCTTTAATACAACAAAACTAACAAGTAAACATTCACCTTATGAAAGCCAACAAACTCATCCTCACTTTATCCTTTTCGCTGCTTCGCAAGACCCCCTACTGCCAATGATTCTATCAATCCTTGCTGAAGATGTGAAGGAAGAATGAAATGAAGCAGACCTCACAACACTCCAAGCATACCTCTCTATAGATTTTCTACCAAAGTTTTTCTCTTTTTAAAATTCTCTCTTCAGAAAAATTCCTCCTTCTACTAGGTGTTTTCTGCCTGTTTTATATTGTTTTGGTAAGTAGTTCTGGTAGTTAAGGTTGATGTATTTATAACGGGCTATAGCGAACCACTTGAACTGCTTTTTTTATTTTATTTGGTAACTAATAAAAAAAATAAAACTCCATCGTGAATGAACTGAAGAAACGGTCTCATATTTTCTTCAAAATAAAATCAATTAGGATAGACCTAAAATACACTTGTCATTTTGTTTGCACCCTCCTCCACTCAACAAAACTGAGGATGCTGACCACTTAGTACACATAACTATTGATTATCAAACCCAAGAAAGCAAGATCGGAGTTGCATTTTATCTCGTTCGATTACTTGTGAATCTCTCTGTACTGTGCTATGCCGCCCATGGATTCTCTTAGTGGGTTCAACTCGATCTGCTCCACTACAACAACAAGATGCCCCTTTGCCTTCTCTTCAGGTTGATGTGAAATAATTTTAGCTCGCTATTCCTTATATGAACTTAAAAATCTCGTGGATTATTCTATAACTTTTTAGTAATATTGTTCTGCATGATAACTGGAGTTTTAGATTGAAGCAAAACTGATGGAGACCGCTGAAGAGTCTCAAAAAATGAGCCATAGTCTCCAAATTTTGACCCTGGATGTTGAAGCTGCTCTTTATTTTCATCCACCTGACACTGGCCTAGTTGTGTTCCATACATCCCATTAACAACTTGCGTGGTTGAATATTCACTAATGTCACATCGATTCATGTCAGGAAGCCAATCAAGCATCTGACATAACCATTTATTTGGAAGTGATGAAGGTTCCACCCTAAATGGAAGCAAGCGTCATTTCTCACAGGTGTTGCACATTACCCAGTTTGATTTTATATCAACCAAATGGATATTGTAATTTAATGCTTATTTTGTTCCTTTCCTTTGTGTATCAGATATATTTAGAGTTAATTTCCTTGTTTCCCCTATGATTTCCAATTCCTACATTCCATGACAAGAGTCCTTTAAATGGGTCTTTGTTGGATGTTTCAAATTATTTGGAGCATTCCTTCCAAATTTAGTATAAGTCTCCTTTTTTACTATATATTTTCTTTTGTTCCCACTGGATATCGTTTTGTTTTCCTTTAGTCCTTGAAACTCCTTTACCAACTCAATATCATTTTTATTTGTTGAAGGATCTTTCTAATACTCTGTCTTAGCTGCCAAATTTTCAGGTTCTTTTGCAAAAACCTTCTCATCTCTCTCCAACAATTGCGACAGAAAATATGGAAGGGGTGTAAGTAAGGAACCTCCAGGAATCTAATGCGATTTCATAATTTGGATGATAGACAAAGGAGATGGAGCATGAGTGGATTCATTTTCAAGAGAGGATTCTTGGCCATAATTGGGGATATCCTCAAGTGATGGGAAATGAGAATTCCCATGGCCTAAGCTGCTGTAAATTGTAGAGCTATTGCTACATGGTACAGATCCATAACACATCTTAATTTGCAATTTAACTCTCTTTTGATCACAAATATGTATATTATGAGCTATAGAATCCTTTTTCAAAGTGGATATTTCTCTACTGCCCCTAATAACAATCATTTCAATCTGTCGACTTTTTGCAACATCAGCAGCTAAGGCTACTGAAGAAACCTTTTTTGAAAGGACAATACCTTTGGAGATTGCAACTTCCAACCATATGTGGTCCCCCGCCACCTCATTGGGTAATGTTTTAGTATTATTGTTCTGTACAATAGCTGAATTTTTAGGTTTAAGAAAATATGATGGTGACCACTAATGATTCCTAAAAAATGAGCCATAGTCTTCAAATTTTGACCCCAATTTTCAGTTGATAGTTCTCCCTCGAATTCCTTTTGAAAGTGACCCAAAATATTCTATAGTTTAGTGACAATGTAGGAAAATGCAACATCGAGGTCACAGTTGGAGTCGTGGTCCTGGTTGAAGGACATGTCTCCTTCTTCAAGCTTGTTGTCCTCCATTTCTTGTAATTTGTGTTCAAACTCTGTATCCTCTCATTCAACATCAACTTCTAGCCTCGGTAGTTGTGTGCGTGAAATAAATCCAACAAGGTTGCATGCTTAATTTATCATGGAATATTCTTGAGGACAAATGTCGATTCAAAAATTGAACTCCAATACCAATGGAAGATGGCTATGTTGGGAGAGGAAAGGATGCATTGAAAGGATGAAGGTCTAGGTCCAATACATAGTTATCCTTGAGACTTCTATTCACAAGTTGTTCCTTAAATTACAAATATTCAGCTACAGAAAGTTGTTCAACAACAAGTTCATCAACATCGAAACAGACATAATCCCACACACCAGGCCTAGTATGCGTAACTGAAAAACCTAGTACTTCTTGTCGATGATAATTACAAATAAACTCCCCAAAGACCAGATCATATGCATGGATGCCAAATTTCCAAATGGCCAGTTTCTTACATGTCAAAAGAGACACACTAACTAAAATAAGATATTGGAAATATACCTGCAGTGACACTCTTCGACCTTCTTTGCACTGACGAAGCAAATTTTCACCAAAGAAACCACCACGGTCTTTCTTATGTATTAATTTCTCTGCACTTTTACGCAGTGGACCACCATTGGCAAATATATTCAGAAGCAATAAAATATTGATTACTTTGTGATCGCATTCACTATCAAGAGCTTTTATCTCCTTCACTTTATAGTTTTGACATAATTTATTTCCATAAATTTCCATAATTTCTTATAACGACTTAAGCCACAACTTTTATGGCCACATTATTTCTTTATATGGAAAAGGAAATGCATGAAGTTGATTTGGCATATAGATATTTATATAATGGTTGCAAATTGTAAGCCATACTAATCCACATGTAAAGTCAAGATTCATTTTTATCTTAAATAATAAAAATGTCATGTGGATGGGACATGATAACATGGTATAGTTTTGTAACATGAAAATATACCAAATTCATAACCCTAAAGGTATGTTAATGATGTCATACTTAGGAAAAGAGAGGCATGAGAAATAAATTTGGACTTGAGTGTTATGAGTGTAATATTGACAAAGTTAAGAATGTGAGAAATGAGAGAATAGGCCATTTTAATTGATAGGTAAAGTACCATGAAAATTTTTCCAAGCACTATCTTAACCTTGCTGAAAATTTGTAATGACTTTCCTTCATTTGAATTAACCTATATCATATCCAATAAAATATGCTGACTGATGATCATGGCCATTCATTAACCAATACATATAGTAAATTTTGGAAAATTCCTGAAGGACAAGGTATCTGAAGACATCTTCCTCGAATGTGTAGCAACAACTCAGTGAGAGAACACAAGACTTTGCACAAGCAATTGAAAAATGAGAGGGGGAGCTCGGAAATGCTTTGCCGACTAAGCATTTTTGACAAAAAACATCGTCAGAAATTTCTAGCCAACCGATGCACGTCGCTTATAGTGGCGTGCAAGCTTTAAACAATAACTTACGATATTTGATTCTCTGGAAGAAAGGGGAAGGGAGGGTAACAACAAGACTAAGGGTGACTCGATGTGGAACTAGAAGAGGCTGATAGGGTAGGGTGGACCAGGTTATACAATAGGGGGAGACATGATGGAGGTCAAGGGATTGATGGATTGAGACTTTGTGGAATAACTCATGGAAAGTGGTAAGTATGAAGGGGTTTGGTCCTGTTGTGTAACCCAAAGGGACAACTCTTCGAATCTTGACAAGACGATTATAAGGCCAAAAAACTATCGTGGATGTGCGTTGAGGGAAAGACCCAAGTTTAACACTGAGAATCCACAACACATATGCTGGAGGCATCTCAAAATGAAGGGGATAGAGAAAGGGAAAGAAGGAAGAAGGATACAAGACTAATGAACGTGATGAGCAAGGTTGTCTCGCGTAAAAAGCCCATGGTAGAAAAGCGAGGGATTATGACAAAGTAAGGCAACTTGGTCCACCTGCAAGTCTGCTTTCCACCAAAACACATTTGGTCAATCAATTAAAAATATATAGATAGCCTGCCTTTTAATATCACCAATCATTGATCCATCGCTTCTGATCATCAAAAAGGACAAAAAGGAAAGAAAGAGAAAGAGATAAAAGCGAGAAAATAAATTGAGTAAATGCGAAATGAACCCAAAACTAATATAGCCATTCCCTAAAATTTTCATTATTATTATTATTTTTATATTTAATATTTATATATATACATATTTTTATGTACAAAGAAAAAGAAACTATTATCTTGGACTTAGGTTAGATGAAATTTAGTGTAAAGGAATGCGTCACCTGCTTTGCATGTGGGTCTAATGAGTTTGACAGATTTGTGCGTGGAGGGACTGCCAAAATGCCAACCAACAGATGTGTATGGTGCAGAGATATGATTAATCAATACTCAAAAGAAACGACCACCAACCTCCAAGACATGCCAACCAATAGATTCTTTTCCAGTAATAATGAAGGTATTGAATGAATTAGATTTAGGATTTAGGGTTTGTAGATTAAAGGGATGATCCATGAATTCAACAAACAAATTAGTATCATTTTTATGGACCTTTCTATCAGGAACAGGGCCATCATGATGCAAAGAAGATTCATAACATGGATTAAAGAACATAGGGATGTCCCTACAATAGTTACTATCATTGAAATAAAAATTGCACTTAGGAGAGACACGCTCGATGGTGTTAGACTCTTTAACCTCTCTTGATTGAAACAAAGGATTAGCACAAATTTTATACAATTTAAGATCTTGATTGAACTCATGGATATCTTCAAAATAGGACTCCTCAACTGTATCATTAAAGTCATACTGGTCTACATCATTTGACCACTCATTATCATTATCAACAAATAAAATGCATCATAAATTGGTTTGACGTGATCAACCTCGGTTTCTTTATCTGTATAATCAAATTCGTCATCGCATGCATGCATATAAAAGGCTCAAAATGAAATATGACTTTGGGATTGATTTTTTTCATGAGGCTTACAAAGGGTGATGTTTGAGATGTGAGAGTTGGATTGATCATTAAGCACCATGATATAATCATAATCCTCTTCACATCTAAGCTCTTGAACACAAGTAGTGGATTCATCATAAATAGGTCCTAGGAGAGAGGATTCTCGAGATATACTCCCAACATGATCTTGTAACCCCTTGATGATGGGGATTCAAGAAGATAAATCCTTGTGTGAATCATGAATACCAAAAGAGTATCCTGTTCTACGGATTTTCTCTTAGAAGTCGAGGCAAGTGGATAGAGCTAGCTCTAGATTCTGAACATTCTTTTCTTCCAACCGCCATCGGTAAATAGGAGGTAGAAGTTTGTAGTAATGCAACATGGCAACTATGTTAGTAGGGCGAATGGAAGTAGGAATTAAATTGTATGATTTGATAAACATAAGGTTAAATGTAAAAACGTGTTTGTTATCCTTAATATGTAACTGATTAAATATTTTAAGATGCTCATAAGGATTATCCAAATGACCAAAGGTAGAGGTAAACCAGTAAGAAAGTTCAAACCAGGTAGAGATGCATCCATCAGGAAGGCTAGTAAATAAGCAGGCGACATCGCCCTGAAGGGAATTCATAAACAAAAATATGCAACTATAATTATTATTTACTCTGAGAATGGTGCAAGCATTTGAAAATGCACGAAGATGTTCAATTACCGTAACAATTCCGTCACCATGAAAGAGAGGCAGATGGTTCTTGAATTTGTGAGGTAAGGGGTTATCCGGGTGAGCGAACTTCAAGGGAGTGAGCACAAACCAAGGGGAATTATTTAGGTCTTCTTCAAACTAAAAAATCACATACTTGCGAATGAATTTCCCAAGGTTAGTAGCTGAAGCCACAGGGTTACAACCACCAAATAGGTCTCCGATCGGTTGAAGCATTGAGGTCTATGAAAAATAAAAATAAAATTGAAAGAATTAAAACAAAACTAGGAACGAACCATTGAACGGTCGTCCCTAGTATGTTCGCCAAAAATATGTTGACGTCGACGGACTAGAGAGTCCTTAACACCAACATTTTCAACCTCCCGCAGGGCTAGGTGAGAAGAGACGAGAATATCACCCTAGGATTAAAGCCCCAGAAAATAATGCACATTGAACTCTAGGCCAATTTTCCCCTAACCTACAGTCCAAGCATGAATTCCTCCGCCTTGTAATATTACTTTTAGTGATATTTGATTTTTATTCTATTTTACAATTTAATTACTTCTATGTGGAGTTTTATACATTTGGAGTAACAAAATTAAATAAAGAAAATGTAAATAATAAAAATGAAAAGGGAAAATGTTTTGTATTTATTTTAGCAAAAGTAACTAAAACAAAGTTAACCAAAAGCTAGGGAAAGTTAATAAAACTATGTTAGTTTTAAAGTGATCTAATTAAAAGAAAAGTTTATTAATTAAACATTAGTTTGATAATATAAAGGAGTAGTATTTTAATGATATAATATTTTTTTTTTATATTTTCTTTTAGAAGTAACTAAAAACAAAACTGAAAGAAAGGAGAAGTTAGTGATAAAAATATTAAAAAAAAAAACTTATTAAACAATAAATTCATTAACCATCAAACTATTTGTAAAACAACATGATGAGTTACTATTTAATTTGTTTTTTGTTTTTTTAAATATGTGAAACTATAATTAAAAAAAACTAAGCAATTAAGAAAAAGAAAGTAGCAAGCTTTTACCTATGAGAGAATTTTATGTACATCATGTTACAATAGTCATAGCTTTATTGTTTTCCTTGAATGTATTTTAATTTTTGATTTTATTTTGATTGTTGGATTAATAAAAGCTGAGGAAAACTGAGGATTTTAAAGAAATAACAAAGAGATAGTTCAGAATGAAAAAGAAATTGATCATCATTTTAGATGTTTCCCATACAAACTCTTGAATTTTCGAAACCTACAAGTCCCTGCGTAGACTAAGGCTAGGTATATGATCTTTAGCCACTCTAGAACATTGTTACAATAGAGAGACCAAGCGGGGAAAAGAAAAAGAAAGATGAGCCAGAAATGGAATGGAGCAATGAAGGCGAATCACAAGGAGAAAACCTGCATATAGAAACTGATTAGCATCGAATAAAATCGAGCTTTAATACAACAAAACTAACAAGTAAACATTCACCTTATGAAAGATGACAAACTCATCCTTGCTTTATCCTTTTCGTTGCTTCACAAGACCCCTTGATGCCAATGATTCCGTTAATCCTTGTTGAAGATGTGAAGAAAGAATGAAATGAAGAAGACCTCACAACACTCCAAGCATACCTCTATATAGATTTTCTGCCAAAGTTTTTCTCTTTCTAAATTCTCTCTTCAGAAAAATTCCTCCTTCTACTGGCTATCTTTTGCCTGTTTTATATTGTTTTGGTAAGTAGTTTTGGTAATTAAGGTTTATAAAGTTATAACGGGCTGTAGAGAACCACTTGAACTACTTTTTTTATTTATTTGATAACTAATAAAAAAATAAAACTCCATTGTGAACGAACTGAAGAAATGGTCTTAGATTTTCTTCAAAATAAAATCACTTAGGATAGACCTAAAATACACTTGTCATTTTGTTTGGGCCTTCCTCCTTCACTCAACAAAATTGAGGATGCTGACCACTTAGTACAAATGAAAATTGACTATCAAACCTGAGCAAGCAAGATCGGAGTTGTGTTTTATCTCGTTCGATTACTTGTGAATCTCTCTGTACTGTGCTATGTCGCTCGTGGAGTCTCTGAGTGGGTTCAACTTGAATATCTCCACTACAACAGAGAGATGCCACTTCGTCTTCACTCCAGATTGATGTGCAATAAGTTTAGCTTGTTATTCCTTCTCTAAACTTAAAAATCTCATGGCTTATTCTATAACTTTTTAGTACTATTATTTTGCATGATAGATGGAGTTTTAGATTGAAGCAAAACTGATAAATACCACTGATGAGTTTGAAAAAATGAGCCATAGTCTCCAAATTTTGACCCTGGATGTTGAAGCTACTCTTTATTTGCATCCACTTGACACTGGCCTAGTTGTGTTCCATACATCCCATTAACAACTTGCATGGTTGAATATTCACTAATGTCACACCGATTCATGTTAGGCATCCAATCAAGCATTTGACATAACCATTTCTTTGTAAGTGATGAAGGTTCCACCCCAAATGGAAGCAAGCGCCATCTCTCACAAGTGTCGCACATTACCCTGTTTTATTTTATATAAACCAGATGGATATTGTCCTTTGATGCTTCGTTTGTTCCTTTCCTTTGTGTATCATATCTCTTTAGAGTTAATTTCCCTGATTCCCCTATGATTTACAATTCCTGCATTCCATGAAAAGAGTCCTTTGAAGAGGTTGTTGTTGGAAGTTGCAAATTATTTGGAGCATTCCTCCCAAATTTAGTATAAGTCTCCTTTTTTACTGTATATTTTCTTTTGTTCCTGTTAGCACTGAAAGTCACACTTTGACTGCTAAAGTGTAAGCTCAACACCCATCAGAATGTAAATGATAATTTTTTGTTTTGAATAGGTGGATAAGTAAGATGAGAAATAAAGGGAGAGGGCATCAAACTACATATCAATAGGCTACACCATTGGGTAATGGAGTCACAAGAAAACCATGAAGTTAGAAGGTAATTGAAAAGCATATCAGAAAAATTGGATCATAAGATGGCATATCGAAGAAAGGATAAGTTAACATAAAGTAGATCACCCATTAAAAAAATTACCTCTCTGCAATACATATTATAAAGATACTTGAATAAACACAATGAGTTATAAGCAATTACATCAAACCCTTTGCTGCTCAAGAATATCTAAATCAAATACAACTATTGATCCTCAAAAGCTATCCTCAAAAGCTACAATTCATTCAAGAAGGATATAAATGAAGATGGATAACTAAGAGAACACAATATGATATAAAAAATCTCATGAATCTTCAATGTCAGGAATATTTACATGATAAAAATGCCCCTAGGCTTACAAATGAACACACACCGGGATATTGCCTGCTCCTACTCTCTCTAGTCTCTCTTGGCTCATGAATCCAACCCTTCTCCAAGAGATATCACCTTCATTAAATATAAAATAACATCCAAATATCCTTAGGAGGTTGAATCTCATCTCTTTCATTGGATTCTAATCCTTGGAGATAGGTGGCAACAATCAAAGAGACAAAAATCCAAAAAACTACTAATTTTCAGGAAATTGTTGGAAGTCATTAATAAATTATTTCCACCTTACTGCACGAGGTATTTAATGGATATAAAAATTAGGTGTAGGTGTCCCTTGACATCTAACTGATCCATGAGGAGTCATTCAAACCCTCCTTGACAGGTGGAAACCTCCCAACAAGGCGAATATCCAACAACTATGCAAAACAGAGAGTTGGCAACACATTTCGCATCGCACTGGTGTTTTAATTGTTTCTCTCAAATGCCAAACTGGGTCAGGATGAAATTTGGTCAGAAAGTAAAAAAGGATATCATATTTCTCCGTAAACAATTTCAAAGAAACCCACTTCTCCGTTTTGGTTTTATGATCAAATCTCTAACAGTAGCTGCTATAGGAAATTTCATAGCGCCACTCCTAAAACAACTCTATAGATTTCGTAGTGCCACTTGTGTGTCTAGCTAGGTGATTCCGTAGCGTCTTTTCTATTTATAATATCTATCTAACCATAACATGGTTTGAAAAACTAAGAGAGGTTTTTCTTATTTGGTATGTGATGAACAAAAAACTCATCCGGTTTTAAAAATACCTTCCCATTTGTTCATAATCTAAGTTTTAAGTTAGTCACTCAAAAATTGCAGAAGCGTAATGTGATCTCAACAGAAACGCAACGTGGTATTTTAGAGGGTTTTTGGAGGCCTTCCCAAAATATTTTTGGGCTGCAAGAGATATGGTTGGAAATCTTATGATGTCTTCTACATAATGGAATCATCAAGAACTGCAAACACATTCTCAAAACCCCTGAAAAATTGAATTGAAGTCAAGCTGTCCAAAAGTACAAGAACCCTCCTATAGCAATTATATTTTGGGAAATTATCTCAAATCATAATACAATATTATGTGTTAACATCTGGGTCCATACGGGATGGAATTCTTCCTGTGATATGCCAAGAACATGCAGCTCCAGTTGCTTTATCCATTGGGCTATGGAGTCAACTATGCAACTAACCTCTGAAACACTGCCAAAATATGCCACGTATTTAAGCAAACTGACTGATAAACATGCTGCAAACTGAAGGGAAAAAAATTCTTGGGAAGTGAGCTTATTTCCTACACTACCCTACCTCTAACCAGATCTCCAATTTGATTAGGTAAACCCAGACTTCCACAACAATCATTCAAGTAATTTTAAGATTGAAATGATCTTGTCTTTACCACTGACCAATAGATAATAACTGAAATGTAACAGTAGTGATAAAACCTCCTTCATAAAACCATACTCACCCATGAGTATTGGTGAAATAATGCAATTTGAAATTTTCATAAAATCTAAAACATAAGACTCTAACAAGGCTACAAATGGATCCTTAAAACCAAGATCATAAGCATGTTGATCCACATAAAATAACTTCTCATTCATAAATTCCTTTTTTCTTACAAATAAATGACCTTCCTGTTCTTTCAAAATTGAACATCAACAATTGCAGTCTCTTCTTCATAAGATTGATCACAGTATAATTGTATAGTAGGATTTAAAGCATCATAATTATGATAAGCCAAGAACATATAATTATCTATGCAATCAACCACTACTACATGCTCAAAATGGTTTGAAAACTGATCATAAGCTTAATATGCATTCATGTCCATAGAAAAATATGCAAATATTGAAGAATCTGATTCCAAATGTGAATCATACTTACATCCTTGTTGTTGTTCTAGATATGATTTATACTCGCTGTCTTCTTGCTCAGAATCTAAATCATACTGACAGTCTTCCTTCTCATGTACATGCAAATTTTCAGAATATGCTTGCATATGAATCCTCTTGCTAGCATAGATGTTCTCCTCAACTTCTTCAACATTTTCAAATAAGCATATTAAAGATGAATATTTCCTTTCTCTCAGGAGAAGGAAAAGATTTGAATTCTAAGCCATTTCATAGTACACCATGGCAACAATCTCAGAAGGTTGGATTTCCACTAGCATGCTATGATAAACAATGTAAAACCTCCTATTGAAGACAACCAAGGCTTCATCTTCCCCTCTCCTCAAAGCATTAAAATCAGCCAAGTACTGATCAATGGACTTGTTCTCACCCCAACATTTTAAAAATGAAATGGATAACTCTATCCAAGAACCAATGGAATTGACTCCCAAATCTTTAAACCACACAACAACATCTCCAAACAAAGATTTGGAGAACAACTTCATGATAACATCATCATGAACTATCTCAAACTGATCAACAAAGTTATTAAATGCCTCCAAATGCCTCTTAGCTATAACATGATCTTCTCCAGAGAACCGGGGAAGATACTCAAGGAAATGAAGAGGATAAGGATGAAGGTGATATGGCAGCCTTAAAGTTTTAAACATCTTGTCTTTGATTCTAGTTTGAAAACTAGTGGCTGGATATGAGGTTTAACAAGATGATGGGAAGGTTCAACATTAACAACAAAATATGATGATATTTGATAAGGCTTTGAATCAGTTTCAACCTCCTGAAGGTTGCAAGGGTGATCAAATTTAGGAGGGATTTGAATACAAAGCTCATCCTTATGAATAGGTTGAGGCAAGGATACAATATCAACATCTACAGCACATGCAAAAGGTGGGTCTTCTTCTTCCAAGGATGGATATATAAATGAAGGTTGATGATCATCTGTAAAAAAAAGCACAAGATGATTCTCTTTATATGTAAAGGAAAACATAGGAAAGAGCTGATAAACAAGAATATGAAGTCATGTAGAAAACTAATGAAATGATACCTGGTTTTACACTTCTAACCCTTCATCTTTCTGTCAACAAGATCCTCCTCAGTGGAGTCTTTGATTGTGGAGTTGCCAGGTAGATAATACTGTCATATTTTTTGTGTCCCTCTCTTGTCTACCATCAAGAGCTGGATCTATGTCATTCTTCCTAGGGAGCTCTTCAATCTGCTCAAATCCATCCCCGACAACGACGCCAAAAATGTTAGCATTGGAAGTCACACTTTGACTGCTAAAGTGTAAGCTTAGCACCCATCAGAATGTAAAAGATAATTTTTTGGTTTGAATAGGTGGATCAACAAGATGAGAAAGAAAGGGAGAGGGAAACAAACTGCAGATCAATAGGATACACCATTGGGAAATGGAGTCACACAAAAACCCTGAAGTTAGAAGGCAATGGAAAAGCATATCAGAAAAATGAATCATAAGATGGAATATGGAAGAAAGGATAAGTTAACATAAAATATATCACCCATTAAACAAATATCCTCTCTGCAAAATGGATTAGAAATCTACTTGAATAAACACAATGAGTTATAGGAAATAACATCAAACCCTTTGCTGCTCAAGAATCTATAAATCAAATACAACTATTGATCCTGAAAATCTACAATTCATTCAAGAAAGATATAAATGAAGATGGATAACTAAGAGAACACAATCTGATATAACAAATCTCATGAATATTCAATGTTAGGAATATTTACATGATAAAAATTCCCTGAGGCTTACAAATGAACACATAGGGAGACTACCCGCTCCTACTCTTTCTAGCCTCTCTTGGCTCATGAATCCAACCCTTCTCCAAGAGCTCTCTCCTTCATTAAATAAAAAATAACATCCAAATATCCTTATGAGGTCGAATCCCATCTCTTTCATTGGATTCTAATCCTTGGAGATAGGTGGCAACAATCAAAGAGACAAAAATCCAACAAACTGCTAAGTTTCAGGAAATTGTTGAAAGTCATTAATAAATTGTTTCCACCTCATTGCATGAGGTATTTAATGGAGCTAAAACTCAGGTGCAAGTATCCCTTGACATCTAACTGATCCATGAGAAGTCATTCGAAACCTCCTTTATAGGTGGGAACCTCCCAACAAGGCGAATATCCAACAAATATGCAAAACAGAGAGTTGGCAACACATTCCACAATGCACTGGTGTTTTAATTGTTTCTCTCAAATGCCAAACTGGGTTCGGCTGAAATTTGGTCAGTAAGTCAACAAGGATATCATATTCCTCCACAAAAAATTTAAGAGAAACCCACTTCTCGATTTTTTTTATTGATAAAATCTCTAATAATAGATGCTACAGGAAATTTTGTGGCACCACTCCTAAAACAACTCTGTAGATTTCGTAGCGCCACTTGTGTGTTTGGATAGGTGATTCCGTAGCACATTTTATGTGTCTAATATCTCTCGAACCATAACAGGTTTTGAAAAACTGAGAGAGTTTTTTTTATTTGGTATGTGATGAACAAAAGCCTCCTTTGGTTTTCAAAAATACCTTACCATTTGTTCATAATCCAAGTTTTAGGTTAGTCACTCAAAAATTGTAGAAGCGCAGTGTGCTCTCAACAGAAACACAACGTGGTATTTGAGAGGGTTTTTGGAGGCCTTCCCAGAATATTTTTGGGCTGCAAGAGATATGATTGGAAAGCTTATGATGTCTGCTACACAATGGAATCATCAAGAACTGCAAACACCTTCTCAAAACCCCTAAAAAATTGACTTGAAGTCAAGCTGTCCAAAAGTACATGAACCCTCCTATAGCAATTGTATTTTGGGAAATTATCTCAAATCATAATAAAATCTTATGTGTTAATAGTTCCCACTGGATATCGCTTTGTTTTCCTTTATTCCTTGAAACTCCTTTACCAACTCAATGTCATTTTTATTTGTTGAAGGATATTTTTGAGACTCTGTCTTAGCTGCCAAATTTTCAAGTTATTTTACAAAAACCTTCTCATCTATCTCCAACAATTTCGGTAGAAAATCCGGAAGGGGTGTAAGCAAGGAACCTCCAGGAATCTGATGTGATTCCATAATTTGGATGATAGACAGAGGATATGGAGCATGAGTGAATTCATTTTCAGGAGAGGATTCTTTGCCATCATTGGGGATATCCTCAAGTGGCGGGCATTGAGAATTCCCATTGCCTAAGTTGTTGTAAATTATAGAGTTCTTGCTGCATGGTACAGATCTAGAACCCATCTTAATTTGTAATTTAACTCTCTTTTGATAAAAAATATGTATATTCTGAGCTATATACTCCTTTTTCAAAGTGGATAATTCTCTACTGCCCCTAATAACAGTCATGTCAATCTCCTGACTTTTTGAAACATCAACAGCTAAGGCTGCTAAAGCAACATTTTTTGAAAGGATAATGCCTTCGGAGCTTGCAACTTCCAACCGTATGTGCTCGTCCACCTCCTCATTGGATAAATCTTTAGTATTATTGTTCTGCACAATCGTTGAATTTTTAGGTTTAAGAAAATTTGATGGTGACCACTGATGATTCCTAAGAAATGAGCCATAGTCTTCAAATTTTGACCCCAATTCTCCACTGATAGTTCTCCCTCGAATTCCTTTTGAAAGTGACCCAGAACATTATGTAGTTTAGTTTCAATGTAGGAAAATGCAACATCGAGGTCACAGTTGGAGTCGTGGTCCTGGTCGAAGAAGATGTCTCCTTATTCACGATTGTTGTCCTCCATTTCTTGTAATTTGTGTTCAAACTTTGTATCCTCTCATTTAGCATCAACTTATGGCCTCGGTAGTTGTGTGCTTGAAAGAAATCCAACAAGGCTGCATGCTTCCTTTAACAAGGAATAGTCTTGAGGAAAAATGTCAATTCAAAAATTGAACTCCAATACCAATAGAAGATGGTTGTGTTGGGCAAGGAAAGGATGCATTGAAAGGCTCAAGGTCTAGCTCTAATACATAGTTATCCTTGACACTTCCATTCACAAGGTGTTCCTTGAATTCCAAATATTCAGCTACAAAAATTTGTTCAACAACAAGTTCATCAACATTGACACAGACATAATTCCACACACCAGGCCCAATATGCGTAGCCAACAAACCTAGTACTTCTTGTCGATGATAGTTACCATTAAACTCCTCGAAGACCAGAACATATGCATGGATGCCAAATTTTTGAATGGCCAGTTCCTTACATGTCAAAAACAATGCACTAATTGAAAGAAAATCTTGGAAATATACTTGCAATGAATCTCTTTGGCCTTCTATGCACTGACGAAGTAAATTTTCATCAAAGAAACCACCACAAACTTTCTTCTGTATTACTTTCTCTGCACTTTTACGCAGTGGACCACTATTGGAAAAGATATTCATAAGCAATACAATATCTATTACTTTGTGATTGCATTCACTATCAAGATCTTTTAGCTCCTTCACTTTATAGTTTTTACATAATTTATTTCCATAAATTTCCATAATGTCTTATAATGACTTAAGCCACAACTTTTATGGCCACATTATTTCTTTATATGGAAAAGGCAATTCATGAATTTGATTTGGCATATAGAGCTTTATATAATGGTTCCAAATTGTAAGCCATACTAATCCACATGTAAAGTCAAGATTCATTTTTATCTTAAATAATAAAAATTTCATGTGTATGGGACATGATAACATGGTATAGTTTTGTAACATGAAAATATGCCAAAGTCATAACCCTAAAGGTATGTTAATGATGTCATACTTAGGAAAAGAGAGGCATGAGAAATAACTTTTCACTTGAGTGTTATGAGTGTAATATTGACAAAGTTAAGAATGTGAGAAATGAGAGAATAAGCCATTTTAAGTGATAGGTAAAGAACCATGAAATTTTTTCCAAGCACTATCTTAACCTTGTCAACAATTTGTAGTAACTTTCGTTCATTTGAATTAACCTGTATCATATCCAATACAATATGCCAACTGACGATCATGTCCATTCATTAACCAATACATATAGTAAATTTTGGAACATTCCTAAATGACGAGGCATCTGAAGACATCTTCCTTGAATGTGTAGCAGCAACTCAATGAGAGCACACAAGACTTTGCGCAAGCAATTGTGAAATGAGAGGGGGAGCCTGGAAACAATTTTCCAACTAAGTACTGTTGACAAAAATCGTCATCAGCACATAGTTGAAAAACCCCTCTCACCACCACAAGTGGTCACAGATTTCCAGATGGAATCCACCACATCAACTGGCTTCCAAAAGGCAGTGGGTCTTGCTCCATTAGGTACAAGTCAGTATGATGGTGAGAATCATTTCAATATTTAAGCCAATTGAGTATGTTGTATCTTAGATTGCCCTATATTTCATGATATATGATTGGACATTATTCCTTTTTCCATGCTTCACCTTGGTAGTTGACATTGTTCCCTAGTAAGTGGTTTTCCTTGGGTATGGGTTTGCTACTAGGAACTCCCTTAAAGAGCCATCATATCGTTCCCTACCATACTTACCACTTTCCATCATTATTCTCCTCCATTTCCTTATCTCTTGGGATTTTAGGGTGTATTGACCTAAGAAGGATTTGTCCCTCATTCCATGGGAAGAAGGGTCTGAAGGCCCAGAGGGATTGATGTTGGGTAAAATATAAAAGCCTTGTATGAACCTTCCAGATGCTTTGCCCAGGGATCACCCAAGAAAGCAGTAAAACACTTA
>JASDQU011404659.1:0-36204 GCA_032191745.1 Picea mariana
ATTCCATTCAGTAGCTCTACAGATCATATATTTATCTTTCGAGAAGTTTGAAGTGTTTTAGAATGATGTTATAGATATTTGATAAAGACAATTTCAGAATGGTTCGATGGAATAAGTATAGAATGACAGATTGATCGATTGAGAAATAAATGTTCCCACACAAATCTCAGTTGGTAGTTACACATGCAGGAGGTTATGATCGTATTTAGGAAGAGATATCTTCACTATATATTGTTTTAGACATGCAGAGCTTGATTTGCAGATAGAGAAGACCAGTGGACACATTTTATATGTGATGATAGTTGCAGCGGTGAATACTTCATGATAGTCCAGTGACATATGTGTGATCATTGTCAATAGTGGATGAGAGCATAAGTTTAGGATAGATTGGTTCAGATACTAACTCATAGATAGTTGGATGATCTTGGTAATGAAACATTTGAATGATTAAACTTTGAATTCTTTTTATATATGTGAGTGATGAGGAAGCACCAATGGACAAAAAATCTAAAAGGGAAACAGGTACATAAAGACCTACATTTGATCTACACAACATCTTGCAGAGAAGTCAAGGGGATATAACTAGTCAAAGAAGATATCAGAAGAGTGAAGATATGGGGAGAAGCCCCAAGGGAGAGTTCATACAAGGAGAGAATTCTCAGAGAGAATTACCCTTTATCAAAGGGAGAAAGAAAGTAATTAGAGTCATGGAAATGCAGAGAAAGAACAGAAGCATAGAAACATAGAGAAAGACCAAAAGCATGAAGACAGGGAGAGCATCCCCAAAGAAAATTTAGACAAGAGGAGTAGTCCCAAAGAGAGCCACCCTTTTCCATTGATGTCAAAAGGGGAGTGATAGAACCATTGATGAGGAGTGATGATCACTGGGGTAGCATGAGCATGAGTGCTTCCATGTCTAAGTGTTTCCATAAATTCTAAAAGGGGATATTGTTGGATAGTTGGTTTGGACAGTGGTTGTCATTGATGTCAAGCCTTGGATATTGATCTTGTAGACTGATGTCAACCCTTCAAGAAATTTTGGTAGCCCTAGAGGTGTGGTTAAGGAACCTGAGTTTTTATAAGGAATAAAGACATGAATATTAGTGAATTTGCATGTAAGACTATCATAGATGGATAGTACATGTTGTGTCATTTCCGGTGATATGTGATACGTCACATAGTTCCTCACGGTTGAGGAGATATGGCTTAGTGAACTTGGAGGACCCTCATTAATATTCTAGAAGCCCCTAGAAGGTCAACAAAAAAGTTAATTATTATAGGATCTCCTAGAAAGTCTTCAAGAATTTTACTAGTCAAAGTGGTTGCAACTAGGAGTTAATTATGGGTAAAGTTGAAATAAGAAAATAATTAAAAATTAATTAGTTGCAACAAGAAGTGGTGAGTTTACTAATTATGGGTAAAGTAGTTGCAAGTGGGTAAAGTAGTTGCAAGTGGGTTGGCCCTAAAAGAGGGAAGTTGGGTAAAATACTTAAAATATGACCCCTAAAGGAAGACACTTGGAGAGTACAAATAAGAGAGAAAGAGACTCTCATTGGCACATATTGAGCACATTGAATATATATCTTGTGAAAGGTTTATTGCAGGTACTCATTGATACATCTGAAGTTGCACAAGTTTGAGGCAACGAAGGAAGAGTGACAAGAAAGTTTCATAGCTGCAGAGGAGAACAAGAAAATATGAGAAAACCATAATTAGGGTCATCCCCACTGGTTATACAATAAGTTTCCCATGCGAAATCCCCGTGAGACAACCAACTTACTCATGCGAGGCCCTATGAGACAAGCACCTTTGTCATGTGAGGCACTACCAGTCCTCAATGATGAAGCATGATTCAGGTTGTAGAAGTTGAGGTGAGGTTGCAGGAAGTTTGGCAGTGATCAGGTACAACAGATCTATCTACAAGATCAAAATGTATGTTGACATGTATGCTTGAGGCTTGTATCATGGATGGTTTTGCACATGCTTAAGACATGTCTTGGAGGCTTTGTGCCATATGGTAGAAATCCTTCTCTTGGTGATATTGGTACATATATATCCTTGGTATTTGGTCTATAGCTATTATAGTTCTTTCTTAGAAGCACATATTGGGATATATTTGAGACATATGCTTGTACATGGTTGAGGTATGGTCTTGTGAGCTTGGGTATTTTCCTAGAGGTATCATTAGTTGTATGGTTCTTGTTGTAGTGAATGCTCTGAGCCATATATGTTGAAGTACATTGTTGGTGCACTAAGTTTGGTTTTATTGGCATATATTGTGTTCCATTGTGAGAGACATTTGTTAGTGGTCTTGGTATATGATTGGCTTATGAATGGTACATGCTTGAGGCTACATAACAATGAGGTTTTGGCACATGGTTTGATGTAAGGGTTTATTGTATTCAATTTATGGATAGTGCGATGTATTTCTAGAGGCCTCTTGTTGGTTATCTTGGTGTATGTTCTTGGTGTATGATTGAGGTAAATGTTAGGTACATGGATGAGACACATAGTTGATGAGTTGGCACATACATGAGGTACATGGTATGGTGATGTTGGTGTATATTGATAAGGCATAGTTTGTCTTGTGTTATTCTTGGTACATTGTTAGAGGCACTTGTTGATAATCTTGTTGCAAATTATTGTAGTGTTCTTGGCACATGGTTTATGGATGATGTGGTATACATGTTTTGGAATACTATTAGAATCACATCATGATCTTGGTATATTTTGGTGATGGTTGTGAGTTGTTGTGACTGGTTTAGGTTGATGCACATCTAGATGATATTGTGCATATGATTGACAGTTGTCTTGTTGGTTGATCTATGTGATTATATCTAGCTTGGTTTATGAGATTGATGTGAAGAGTTAATGTTGAGTTGATGTGACAAGTTGAGAGTAACAAGTGGTTGGTACAAGTTGGTACATGTTATTGGTGCAGGTTGTTACAGGTTGATGCTTGGTTAATGCACGGTTGATTCATGGTACATGTTGGTACTTGGTTGGGACACATATCTTGTGATGGCATGTGATGATATTGGTGCATGCTTGGTAGAGTCATGTGTTGGTGTTGTTGAGCATATGGTTTGAGATATGATCTTGGTGATATTGGCATGAGTTGCATGCAGATGAGAGTGGATTTGGTTTCATGAATGAGACAATGATTGGTTGGACAGGTTGATGTGATAGTGATTGGTTGGACAGGTTGATGTGACAGTGACAGTGGCAGTGATTGTGGTTGTGACAGTTGGTCTACACTTATATTTCAAGGCAGCAGGACGGGGAAATGAAATGGGGTTTTAGCCTCCTTCTGATTGGTCCTAGAGAATCAGGGAGTTGGAGCTTCCTTCAGGTTGGATCCTGAGAACTAGGTGGTTGTATCCACCTTCTGGTTGGAATCAAAGAACATAGGGGGTTGTAGCCTCTTTTTGGTTGGAGCCAAAGAATCAGGGAGTTATATCTTCCTTCAGATTGGATCTTGAGAAACCAGGGGGTTGTAGCCTCCTTCTAGTTGTAGTTGGAGAATTGGAATTTGGTGCTTCCTATGAATGTTTTTATTTTGACATATAAGAAAAACATTATGTGGTTTTCTCCCGCATTGGGTTTCCATGTAAACCTATGGTGTACTGTGTACTTGATGTGATGTTGTTGATGTTATGTTGATTATGATTATATGCTTATGAAATATTGAATGAATTCATAGACACTACATTAATGATGAAGTCATGAACATTGTTGAATAAGTTAAAACAATATATATTGTGGTTAAATGTGGTAAAAGTGTTCATACCGATTCACCCCCCTTCTCAATATTCCAACATGAGACTAATAAGTGGAATGTAGTGAAAGTGGCCACAAAGGGACATGATGTGAGGGGTACCTTATTTGATATCTCTTTTGACCATACTTGGGGAAATCCACTTAAATCATGGGATCTTAAGCTTGAGTTTAAAATGCCTCATGTTTATGATATATTATTCAGTGTTTGGGCATGTTCACATACTATGATTAGGTCTTGTTGTATTTTTCAATTCATATTCGTACTAGGATTTTGTTACACATCAACCCAAATTATATGAGCATTAGTTCCACATTTTATCATCCCTATAGGGGATATATTTATGACCATCCTGAGGATCATAGAGCCATTCATGTAACACCATCTCCTGTAATATTA
Organism: Picea mariana; assembly: GCA_032191745.1. Classification (NCBI taxonomy): domain Eukaryota; kingdom Viridiplantae; phylum Streptophyta; class Pinopsida; order Pinales; family Pinaceae; genus Picea; species Picea mariana. The sequence continues at coordinate 4,178 of JASDQU011404659.1, forward strand.
AGACCACTTCCTAGCAATCGTATTTTTTTACATGAGGAGTTAGGATACCCATCCCAAGTCATATTTGAGTCAATATTGTTTATAGCATGCACATTGCATTGGGTAGTGTTTTAGTTGCATTATCTAGGGAGAGATATAGACCATGACCTATTTTGGCATGACGTATGTGCAATGGATGAACATCGATATACTTCAAGTTTTACCCAGTAAGGATTTACTAAAGTATATTGTGAGACTCTGGGATGCTTATTTTTCAGTTGTATAAAAGATACAAGCCACATTCTAGGGATGATGCATAATTATGTATAATTTATTATTATTATTATTATAATATTTAATATTTTTTTATTGATTATTTGAATACAAGTAAAATTGAGGCATCAATTAATCCCTTGAAAACATTGCATTACTTGATGATTTTAACTTCTCTATAAGGGATTTTTTTCCACTTACAACATATGAAGGGGAGTCAATTAGTCTATGGATGAATTCACATTACTTAATTAGGATATGGGTGAATTCACATTACTTTATGGATGAATTCATATTACTTAATTAGCATATGGATGAATTCACATTACTTAATGATATTTAGGGGATTAGTTTCCACTTACATTAGATGGAGGAGAGCAGGTTAACATATCAATGAATTCCAAATTTGAATATAAATTTGCATGTTCTTGCACATTTAATATTGATTTTTCATTCTAACTTTCTTTAAATGTTCATTGTTCAAACTATACAAGATAAATGAAAAGGTGTTGTTGAATATATTGAGCCTAAACTTGAACTTACTGTTGCACACATAGTCACTGTGGCGAACATGGGCACTCAACCTCAATTTAGGTGTTGTTGAATATATTGTGCCTAAACTTGAGTTTACCTAGTCAATGTGGCGAACATGGGCACTCAACCTCAATTTCTTTTTCATGATAGATAACATTTTTTGAGTCAATTAACTATAAAATTTGAAACAATGATTAAATCCAAGTTATACCTTAATTTTTAAAACAACGATTATTATGTATTTGTTACTCCATGTGCTTAAATGTAATGTCATCACATAAAGGTCTAGCTACAAGGTACCGTTCATGGTGCTATCATGTGTACATGAGTGAAACCATAAAGTTATGCATATTGATGAGGCCACATCGAGGATCTCGCATATTGCAGAGGTACAAATAAATATATGTAGGTTTATATATTTTGAAATTGAAATGTTTATTTAATTTTTAACTATATCATGGATTTTTTATAATTATGTCTATCATGTTTTTAGGGCTTGGTGTGGATATTCAAGGTGTGAAGACTAAGATCCCTTTTACAAAATTTACCTTTGATGATATGCAAGTAACTTGATTCATAGTTACAATTTGAATGAATTGTTGGTGTAAATTTTTTATTGAAATTTAAATAACTTTCTTTTAAGTTATAATTTCATAGGTAAACCTAACCGATATTTTATGGGTGATTTGGATGTCAACCCTTATGTGAGAGATGGGGGACCTAGTGAAGATAACAGGGACACTGGTAATGGTCATGAAGGTGGTGGTGCATGATTTATTTTTAGTGTTTATTTATGGATCAATGCTCTCATTTGTACTAATAAATTGTTATATATGGAATGCCCTTTTTTTTATTATTGCATTGTCCATTTATTTTTTCAAAGTACATTTTTTTTTAAATTTAATATTTATGCAAGTTTATTACAACTCATCTAAGAGATATTTTTTTATCACATTAATAACAATCGTATATATAAGTAAAATTCATTAATTTTTACTCCCATTTGTTTCTTTTGACTTAGTTGATTAACAATTGTAAGGATTAATTTCAGAATAATTATCAGTCTATCTTCTTCTTATTTAAACAAGGCTTTCTCTAACTTAAAAAATATTTTTATAAAAAAAAATAGATGAAACATTGATAACATTTCTTCAAATAACACATGGAATTTGTCAAAACCAAAGTAAAAAAATATGTAATAAATATATTGAGTAAAAAAATATGTAATAGATATGGAGGTGATTCTTGATCCTAGGGGGAATAAGGTAATATCCTATATTTGTAGCTTGGGAATTGCATCCAACAATCAAGCAAAAGAATATGCTCTTTTTAAGGGGTACAATTGGTCAGAGAGTCATCAATCCAACACCTAATCATCATTGGAGATTCCATGAATATCATTTGGGAGATGATCATATAAATATATTGAGTAAAAACATATGTAATAGATATCGAGGTGAGAGGTGGGGGGGTCATTTTTGATCCTAGGGGGAATAAGGTAATATCCTATGTTTGGAGCTTGGGAATTGCATCCAACAATCAAGCAGAAGAATATGTTTCTCTTCTTAAAAAGGTACAATTGGCCAAAGAAACATCGATCCAACACCTAATCATCATTGGAGATTCCATGAATATCATCTGGTGGATGATCATTGGAGTTCCTCCTAAGGATATTCACCTTAGAATCATTTTCAAAAAGATTTTCTACGAGTTAAAGGGTATTACAAATGTTACATTTAGGCATGTCAAAAGAGAAAATAACTCTTGGGCTGATTTCCAAGCCAATTTCGGAGTTCACCTTCCAAAAGGGGCATTAATATGAATAGAAACGTGTCATATCACCAAATCCATTAATTAATGTGGGTTTCAATCGATCAAATGCAAGCCTCATGGGTGTCTCATTCCCATGACACCTTAGACATCATAATATGGAAGATTGCCCCCGTCTCATACATTGCATCTATGGGAAGCATTCTACAATAGGTGAATTTCTTAAGGAGGTAAATCCTACAATCAATTTAAAGATTCACATGAATCTAGGATAGTCGTTGTGAGGTGGGAATAAGGAAACATTATTCCAATTGGGTTTGCAGTTATCGTTAAGTATTAGTCATAGGAAGGTGGTGCAGAGCACTCAGTAAGACAACTGGATATTTGGTTCCTCATTCTTGTAGAACAGTCAAGATAGCAGGGTGAATGTTGTCGAAGGTTTCCCATTCGAGATAACTTGCATTCCATATCACTTGAATTTTGGTGTAATAGTTCAGATATTTCATATGGTTAAGATTCCACATCGTCGTTCACATTCTCAGGAATGAGAATTCTCTTTTGAGGCCTTGGAACATGAGATTCACCTGCTTTAGTTAGATTATCATTCCCTATCAGCACGGGTATCCCAAATTCTCGACATATTGATGCAACATCAGACCGCATTACAACAACATGATGAAGTTGATGCTATTCGAATGGAAGTAGAACACATGCAGATCTAGAGGGAAAGGTCTCCCCCAGCTTTTGATGAATATCCATCCAGTAGTGGCTCTTCACCAGCAACGACTCAGCCTCCACTTGATCTGAATCAACCAACAAATGAAGCAAAAATGGAAGAGGAAGAACATCTCACTGAGCAGCTAGGTATCTAATGTGCTTCAAGAGTATTTGTATTTTCGGGGTCTTTCATCGTGTTTACTCTTACAAATTTTGGAATGTAATTAATAGAAGTAGAACTAAGGTAGACATAGAAGTATATAGGCAAGTAGCAGGACTGTTTGGTTTGACAAAAATGCCTCCAGGGTTGGAAATTTTTTATGTACTTCTCGCATACTTCGGCCGCCCTTTTTTTATTAATATAGTTCCCCAGTTTTTATATATATATATATATATATATATATATATATATATATATATATTACATTATATATATATATATATATATAATGTAATAGATATATTGACAACATGTAAGAGGAATATATGTCTTTGTGATTTCCAAAACAAAATTGTAAATCATTGGTTAAATAACTTGAGTGATCTAAAAATATGTAATAGATATATTCACAACGTGCAAGATGGATATATGTCTTTGTGATTTCCAAAACAAAATTTTAAGAGGAATATATGTTTCTATGATTTCCAAAACAAAATTGCAAATCATTGGTTAAACAACTTGGGTGATTTAAAAATATGTAATAGATATATTCACAACATGCATGCAAGATGAATATATGTGAACAATTGATTTACTCTCTTTCAAAATGGTTTAGTGATTGCTAATGTAATTTGCAATTAAAGAAAACATATAAAATACAAGAAAACACTATCATAGACACTTTTAATTGAAATATTCCATTAACTTAAACATAAAATGAATTACGTATGTACGTTGTACGTTGTTTGATGGATAGTTTGAGGGATGTCAATAGATTTCATTAATCCCTAGACTAGGCTTGCATAAAATTCTTAGTCAATGATTTTTTCATATATAAAATATATAATTATCACATATCCATTGTGTTAATCAATTATATGATGTGCATGCTAACAAGAGTTTTCTTGGATGTAAGAATAGTGGCTTCTCAATCATTTAGTTTCCTAGAAACATCTTCTTTCAAGATGTGAATGATTACACAAAAGAAATAAATGGTTCATAAAGTTTGTTTATAAGAGGAAATATAAAGTTAAAAATGTAAAAATGGGTGATACTTTTTGGAGTGAGGTACACTTAAAGATTGGAAAATTCGATTTTCAATCAAAAAAATAAGTTAACAAATTATTTTAGTTAATATATTTTTAATTTATCAATCAAGAATTTAAAGTAAGAATTACCTAAATTTACCTTGGATTAAAAATTTATTAACTAAGTTTATGAGTGGACACATAAGTTTTTTCAACTCAGAGTTTATTTTTTAGACTAAAAGTTGAAATTGAAAACCCATTCAAAATTCCCTCTTGATAATTTGGATTCTCTACCTAAACTCTTAGTTGAGACTTTAAAAAACTCTTGGCCAAGAAATTAGTAAAAGCTTGGTCAAGAATTTTTGTGTTAGAAAAAAGAAACCTCACTTGGTGCTTATTTACACTATTTTGAACAAGAAATCGGGTCTCCAATCCACTTTGTATTACCCTCACCTTTTCAGATTTACTGTTTATTGGATTACCTTTTCTTTTTTGGATTTACCACTACTTATCTGGATTTCCCACACCTTTCTGATTTTCTTTGTCGGGTATGTTTTTACTCGACTCACCTTTTCAGATTTACTGTTTATTGGATTACCTTTTCTTTTTTGGATTTACCACTACTTATCTGGATTTCCCACACCTTTCTGATTTTCTTTGTCGGGTATGTTTTTACTCGATTCTCTCTAGAATCTTTCTAACTAGTAATTGGCTACCTCTTTCTGGCTATCTCTCTCTACAATATATTATTTTTGAGCATGGAGGGGAATTATTAAGTAATCAAGTGAAATATGGAAAATTTTAAGAACCCCCCTAAATTTATATGTATAATAAATGGGCGAATCCCCATGACACATGGGAGAGTGTGAAGGCTATTTTATCAATAACATAATATGTATATATAATTTTTGGCGAATCTTTCACCAAATTATATAATCTTGTAAAATTTGGGCGAATCTTTCAAAGAATTATAAAATCTTGTGAAATTGTGGCGAATTTTCACATAATTATAAAACATTTTTAAATTCTTGGTAAATTTTTTAAAAGTCTATTAATTTTAAAAAAATTGAATCAATGTTCGATATTGGGAGTATTCCAAGAAAATATGGTTCTGAAACACCATGTTGAAATGTCATGTTGAAACACGCTTCACGCATGAAGAAAACTATGTAGAATTAATAAGAATGTTCAATGAATGAAAATATGTTGGTGCTGAAACACCATGCTGAAACACCGTGTTGAAACACGCACGAAGAAGACTATGTTAATATACTCAAGTGAGACATTGTTGGGTGCTAAAATTGCCCCTTCTTCCTTATCATTTTCATGCCATTTTCATCTTGTTCTCTTGTATTAATTCATCCCTATTGTTTACATTTCCTATGAGAACATCAATCCTAGAGAAGGCACAATTCACTATTCATTCAACATTGTGTTATGTTAAAGCTTAATTCATACATTACTTGTTAACTAGGATGATGTTTCATTAGTCCTAATTTGGGTAATTACACAGTCATACCTATAAACCACATACATGTACATATATGCAAATATGTTGGTGCTGAAACACTTGGCTTAGGATGAAACACGCTTCACGCATGAAGAATACTATGTAGAATTAATAAGAATAAATGAAGATATGTTGGTGTTGAAACACCTGGCTGAAACATGGTGCACGCATGAAGAAGACTATGCAAAATTAATAAGAATGTTCAATGAATGCAAATATGTTGGTGTTGAAACACCATGCTGAAACACTGTGTTGAAACACGCACGAAGAAGACTATGTTAATATACTCAAGTGAGATATTGTTGGGTGCTAAAATTGCCCCTTTTTCCTTATCATTTCCATGCCATTTGCATCTCATTCTCTTGTATTAATTCATCCCTATTGTTTACATTTCCTATGAGAACATCAATTCTAGAGTAGGTATAATTCATTATTCATTCAACATTGTGTTATGTTAAAACTTAATTCATAGTTAAATTGTAAACTAGGATGATATTTCCTTAGTCCTAATTTGGGTAACACACAGTCATACCTGTAAACCATGTTGATGTACATATATGCAGATATGTTGGTACTGAAAAATCGTGTTGAAACACCTAGCTAAAACATGTTGCATGCACGAAGAAGACTATGTAGAATTAATAAGAATGAATGCATATATGTTGGTGTTGAAACACCGTGTTGAAACACCGTGATGAAACACCATGCTGAAACATTGTGTTGAAACACGCATGAAAAATACTATGCGCCATGGCCCCATCGATTCCATCATATCTAGTTGGCAGAGTTACTCCACCATTTTCATCTATGGCCATCAATAATATGGCCATCAATAATACTAATAAGTATCTATTAATGGAAGGAATATAATCACTGATAAGTTGAACGTAATCACCACCTTAGATAATATATTTTGTTTTTCGGTGGTCGTCGATCAGTTCCTGCATTTACGTGTCTGTGGTTTAAACTTTACAACCTACATGCATGACTGTTCATTGTGACATGTGATGTGTTTGACATGATACTGTGAAATAATGGTTGTTCCATGATGATGTAGGAGCATCGCTCCACCTTAGCAAATTCATCGGCATGCCCACACACAATCATTCAATGAAGAAAGGGAGAGGTGTCGACCCTCCCATATTTTTAAAATATTGAAATAATCCTATACGGATTTTTGTGTTGTAAGGCTGTAAATGCCAGGCCACACCTTTGTATAGGTAGTGGATAGGGTTTCCTTAAATGGTTACCTATAGCAGGTCCAGGTTGTAGTCAGGTCTAGACATTCAATTTATAGAATGTAGTTGTAGGATTAGGGTGTCGCTCTGAGATAGCGATGGCACTAAGACGGAGGCTGAGGATAAGCTCATGAGAGCCCTCTTTTGTAATTAAGGGATAGTGAGAGATCTTCAGGAAGAGAGAGATCTTGGAAGAGAAGACTTATAGAGGCAGAAATGAAGATAGAGATAGGATAGGAGAGCTTGAGGGAAATGGGACTTTGTTACAATCCAGTTTTTGTAATCATCTGTATAGACACACAGAGATAATAGAAAAGCAATTTTTCCTGCATATCATGTGTTTATCTGTTTGTGTTCATGATTATGTTTTTATTTCATTCATGTTTGAATGTATGAATTGGTGAAGTATTGCATAAGTTTCAATTGTTTCTCGTCTTTGAGTTTCTGAGTGTAAGGAGTGCAGACATTCCACAAGGAGTGTGTTGACAGAGCTGAGGTAACCTTAGGAAAGCTCAAGAGAGATAGCATTGAACCTTCATCAGCAGAAGTGCAAGGAGTGCACAGGAAGAAGTCTTTATCAAGTTTAGGGACAAGAGAAGTGTCGGGGGAGGACACTCACAGAGTTGTTGAATACTCTGTAGGCTCAACAAGGTGTGCCTGAGCATAAGTTACCAAGAGGGAACTTATATCATTTCAAGGAGAGAAAGGGACAGAGTTACTGAATACTTTGGAGGAAGACCTGTGCTAAGAGTGCACCAGGAAAACACTCAGGTGAAGTGTTGAAGGATAGCCATCTGAAGGCTTATCAAAGCGCAAGTAAAATGTGTGGAGAGAACTTTTGTTAAGTTTCAAAGCTCAGGAAGTCGAGCGCAGAAGTGTGCCAGAAAGAGCACCGGAAAGTCTTTTGGAAGATGCATAAGGGCAAGACCCTTAGATATTCGAGCAAGCAAAGATCAAGAGGAAAAATTCCTTTGCGCATAGAGTTCCAATGGAAAGGAGGAGAAGGTCGAGACACTCTGAGGTCCAAGCCATTGACATAAGCTCGGGAGAGGTAGCACGAAGCTGCATGTAGAGTGCAAGCGTGCATAGGGCGAGGTCAAGTTTCGTTGACATAAGCTTAGGAGGGAAGCAAAATTCGAGACCCAAAGTTAGAGGTCTCGCAAGAGGTAGATCGAAGGTTGAGACCTTTGAAACGTTAGAAATCTTCCAAGTCTAGGAATAAATCCAAAGCTCGAGAGGAGGATCTACAGTGATTGTTGGATCGATCATCGTGAAATATTTGGACCGCTAAATCTCACATCCACAAACCTAGAAGAGCACGCAAGAGAAACATATTTGAGTCGTCGGATCTGGAAGCACGTGGGCCAACAATCGTTGGATCTAGAGGAAGTGCATGAGGTTTATTCCTTTGGAGTGCTCAGGAGGAGAGCCGACTTGCAAAGTCACGAAGTCTTGAAATCATTGAGACCATCCATCATCAGAGAACAACTAGCAATTGATCAACATTTCACTGACTTGCAGAGTAATAAGGTCAAAGGGCATAAGTGTTCGAACTTGCGATGTGCAAAATCATGATTTGATCCTAGTCGTCCATCGGAGGTGACACGTGGAGGACGATCAATGTTTCACTGACTCACACATCAGAGGAGTCAATGGGAGGAGTTTTAAGAATTCACGAAACACGAAATCGCAAAAGGATCATAGTCGTTGATCGTTCCGAAATCATCGGGACCGTCCATCGTCAAAGAGGACATGGGGCGAGAGATCAACATTTCACTGACTCGTGACTCAAAGAAGTCAAAGGCAGAGTTACAAGAAATCGTGAATCGCAAAATTGTGATTTGATCTGAGTCATCGGATCAAGGAGAGATTTGGACCGTTGATTTTCTAGTGAGAAATATCGACATTTCAAGGGTCGAGAGAATGGAGGTGAATCGCATCGTGAAATCCCGATACACGAAATCCCAACACGCTCAAAGGATGGGCCCCAGGTCGTGGCGAATGGTCACATGAGCAGAGATAAGGAAGGGAGATAACATTCATTAAGACCTTTTCGGAGTTTCAGAAGTTGGGGAGTCAGGGTTGGCTCACTCAAAAAGTACCAACATGCGAAATCATGATGCGCCTTTTGTGTAGGCGTGCGGTCACAGCCCATGGTCGTGTGGAGGTGATCCTCACACTTGGTGCTTAGTCACGTAGGAATATTTTCATAAAGGACCTGTGGATTTGTTCGTGGGATTCCAGCAGGGAATCAAAGAGCTTCTTTAGCTTGATATATTGAAGAACGATCCTTGACCGGGAGGTCAGCGGATCCTGTCGAGGCAGAGGTAGGTGGTCTTCATCACATGCCCTTCCACATCACCAATAGATGGCCAATACCATCATTTCAAGTTGGGGGTATCGCATCATCCCTGAATAAATTAACCAACCACTGCCATAAACATTCAATCGACATGGTTTTCAGGTTGATTTTTCCCATCAAATTCGAAATAGCACCACCTTTCTAAAAATACCAACAAATATCCTTTCGTTGTTCCTGCGCGCTCATGCATGTTGAAGCTCCTGGGTATGTGTTGGGAATTTTGAACCTGAAAATCCTTTGCAATATTGTAACACCTAATTACACAGAAGAACGTTCAGCATGGGAGAATTTGCAGTATGTCATGAACCAATAACTCTCGATGCCCTGTATTGGCGCGTATAAGTCTACATAATATTTGAATATGCAGGGTGGGTAGCATATTTAGAGCATTTGGACGGGTTTGACATGTATATTTCCCTAGAATTCTCCCATAATTTAACAGGAACCCATTCGCATGTTAGAGATTTGGAGATTAGTGTAACAGAGGCGGTTATATCCTCTGTTACGGGGCTTCCCAACACTAGCAGAAAATGGTTTGGACGAAGAACATTCATTCCTAATGCAAAGAATAATTTATTTGAGGAAGGAGAGAAAGTGAAGCCCAAAGGATGTTGCACAACAATAGATTTTTTACCTCAACCTTGGGACCAGGTTGTTGTTTTCTTGAAGAAAAATATTACATGTGAAGTTAGGTACAAGATTTTTTACACATATGATTTTGTTTTGTTGTCACAATTTTGTCATGGCTCATTGATAAATATGCCTTATTATCTATTAGAATCTTTTCATAATATGGCACATTATGTAAGACAATCACGTTTTCCCCAAGGTTATGTCACACACCATTGTCTGATAAAATTAATAGTGTTGAGAGCCTTGGAACTACAAAACAAGACATGGGCTCAATTCATTTCCAGGGGAGCAGTAGAAGTTGATGAAAATGATGGCAATGAATCAGAAGAGGATGTAGGAAGTAGTGACAGGAGTATTTCAGACAAGGAAAGAGAGGAAAGAGAATGAATTAATGAAGATTTGGGACAAGATAATGTTGCTCGAGAACTAGGACAGGGTAGTGGTGATGTAGAAATGAGGGATAGAACTGGAGTTGGGATTGTAGAATATGTACATATGGAAGATATTGGAGTGCAGATGGAGGAATATCTACACCCAAACCCTGAAAAATAACCTACCATTATAGCAGAGGAAAATGAGCAGTTGATAGAGGAGAATCAACCAACACAACATGAAGGAGGGGATACAGAAAAAGAACCAAGTGTGGAAGAACACATGGCAGAAATGAGGGAAGAATCATATACAGAGATGCCTTATGGAGATACAATGAAGGCATTAATTGTGGAGAGGACACCATCACCTGAAAGGGAAAAAACTCCACCAGAATAGATTTGGGAGGTTGAAACAATGATTCAAAGCGAGAATGTAATTGGGTTGCAGGAAGAATCATCTACTTTGCATGATGATTCTTCCCATGTTTCCCTTGATTATGAAGTTGAAATTGTCTCAGATAAACCTCCCCAAACAATGCCAAATCTATTAAGGAGGAAGAGGTAATTGCCAACGTTTCCATCAACTTTCTCAAGTACAAGGAGAAGAAGCAGGGCTATTGTCACAGCAGAAGCAGCTAAATTGAAAATGGAAAAAATTGAGATTCTTGTGTTGCATCCTCTTTCACCCACTGTTACACAAGAACCACTGGGTGATGAAAAACAACATGAAGTTGTCGTTGTAACACAAGAACCAATTGACAACCTGAGCCCAAATCAAAGAGTTGTTGAAATATAAAAACCTTCTATTGAAAGAGGTAAAAGCAAAATTCATTCCCTTTTATTTGAGAATGATCAATTGAAAAGATAAGTTCATAGGCTTACGGGGGAATTGGAAATGTTAAAAGAAGAAAACAGAGTTGAAAGGCCTCCGCCTCATGATTGGATTTATTAGTGAAAGCAACCCATCTTTTAGGAGGATAGATTGTGTCATCAGAGAAGGTTGAAACACATGAAACATTTAAGGAATATTTGTGTCCTGAGTGTGGGGATATTTATAGATTAGATGGGTATGAGGTGACCCTTCATGAGTCCTCATTTTTGGGACTAATCAAAAGACAGGAAGAGTTGGTTGAGGAAGCACAGAGAAAGAAAGACACTACCACACAAGAACCAATGGCTAAGGAAGAATAACACCTGAGAATCACACTGTAACACAAGAACCATTGGTACCTAATTTAAATATGTAGTCTAAAAAGGATATAAAGGAAGTTTTCACTGTAACACAAGAACCAGTTATTTCTAAGACTACTGAACCAACCCAGACTAAGAGTACCACTCCTACACAAGAACCATTGTTACCTAATTTAAATCAACAATCTGATGAGGCCACAGAAGAAGCAACTTTCACACAAGAACCAGTGGTTGAGGAAGAGGAATTACCACAGCCAGATAAAGTAACTGGTACACAATAACTAGTGACACAAGCTCAAATTCCTTTAGAAATCAATGATGAGGATGGACAAGAAGTTGACCATCATGACACATAAGATAATACTATATTTTTGTTGGAAGAGATTGATAAATGGAAGCAACATGTTTCCATGTTTGGAGAAGGAATGATTCATGTGCCAACCCACAGAAAGGAAATACAAGACCTCAAGGAGAAATATGATGAATTTTTTACGTCTCAAAAATTTAAATGGGAAGAAATGAAGAAGGAATTGGGAGAGTTGAAGAAGATGCAAGCTAAGTTCCAGATTCTGCAACAGGATAAAAATCAAATGTATTTGTTAGCATAAGAGTTGTTGAGATGTAGAATCCCTTCTCCCTCATACCTGGTCTTCCTTCATGAACAATTAACTCTTTTTAATCTTAAATCTATTAAGCAAGGAAGGCCTTATAAAATGATTAGTGCCTCTGAGGTTTTAGAAACTTTTTCCCGGATTGATTTCTCAGATCAAAATTTCTTGTGTGATATTTATTTGCATGAACAAACTTACCTGTTGGATATAAAGTTTAATCTTCTTCCCTATGTAGGAGATGTGAAACTGAGACCCTTCACTTATTTTGTGAATAATCAAGAAAAATGGTGGAATGCCTTCCACACAATCTAGAAGAATGAAGGAGAAGTAACATTATGGATTAGGGGTGAACCCCGTACTCCTGTTATTTTTTTTAATATACATTGGAATCAACTCTCTTCATCTTACGGGGCTACAAAAGTGGCATACCTTCAAAGGTTTTTCATAGATTCTTTTGTTAAAACAATTAATGATCAGAAACTGTTTTCACTGAAAGGTAGCAGATTTAGATGGGAAGCATCCTCTCTAGCCTTGAGGACCAAGGATCCCTACAGTCATGAAAATTTTACTGATGCTCTATCTCGGGTTCCTAGCTATATTGAGTGCATTCAAACTTGTGGTCCACAATGGTTGGGGCTTAAATTTCATTTCCCTGTTATTTGGATGCCAACAAAGAAGTATCAACATAAGTACAAATTTAATAAGAAGACTGAAAGGAAATGTTGGGAAGAAGTGATTTATTCTAGGGGCTACATGAATTTAGAAGAGAATGATGCATCATCCTACAATATTTCTAATTTGCATTGGAAAATTCCATGCCCCAAATTGGACTCCGATTCTGAGTGAGTGAAATTTGAAGGTTCATGGGGACATGCAATGTTGTGGTTGGGGGGAGATGTTGGGTGCTATTCCTTGTTTTTCCATTGAACATTGGAGAATTAACATTGTATCTGGCAATTTAATCTCTTAATAAGAAGTGGCAATGTTCAGTTGAACTTATGTTAGTGATTAATTCTTTTCATTGTGCTTGTCTGCCTTTTAAATAACAAGATTGGATTACAAATCATTTCAATAATTCATAAAAAAAATATTGAGAGGCTACATGTAAAGTTTTTTTATTCATGAAATTAAAATTATAAATGCATTATAGGAATGTTGGTTTCATTGGCAATAGATGTCCTATGATGACTGTGTAGGAATCTAGTAGGCCAGTACATAGACCATTTTTCTCTTCACTTAGAAATTCATGGCTCGTTCCTTTTATGAATACCAACATGTATTCTCAAAGAAAATATAAATAAACATAATATATTCTAAATAAACTAATCAAGATACTACAAATGGCTCAAGCTTCAGTCAAGCATCAAATGAGAACTAGAAGCATTCAAGGGACTAACACAATATTTAATCAAAATAAAACCAAACTTCCAAAGTTAAAAAAATGGTCCAAATGCAAACAACAAACAAACCATTAAAATTTGCCAAGATATCAAAGTTACAAATCCAAGAATTTTCATGCACTTGAGTCTTGAATGATCCCATTCTTTCTTAGAAGTTAGCGAAAGTCATGTTAATTAGTTATGCAGCCTTTAATAGTAGGACACTATCTATGTGAAGAGATAGGTCTCAACTTCATCAAATGCGAGCTTCATTTCCTGTCACAGATAGGAAAAAGAGAATGTCTTAGTTAACTATCAAACCATCAAACTTAAAATAGCTTGGATCAAATAAATGTAGCTTCAATGTTACACTATTTAATACAAAATATAGAACCTATTTTTACCTTAAATGCAATCTCAAATTTACATATGGTAATATTGCTCCCATAAAGAATTACCTTTTTCCAATGTACTCCAAAAATAGAGGAACAATTAATTCAATAAACTAATGAGAATCACATCACATGTGCCATTCCATTCATTATTTCTACAACTCTAATCATCAATGGAACATGTAAGTCAAAATAAGAGTCCCCTCATGTATATTGGTTTAGATAACATCTTGGGGTATATTAATATCCCAATTCACATCAACATGTCGACCCTCATTTTCTATATTATGAACAGGAAACTCTGTAGATGAACTATTATTATGACCCTCCAAAAGATGATCTTCCATATCAAGTTCATTAGAGGAATTTGTTGTGTTGCATTATCCCCTTCTATCACAATCTGATCACCAAAGAGCTAGTGCTCTATCAAATGAAAAATTGTTTACGTCATACTTTGTTACATATGATCTTAAACATGTATCCAAATGTTTATCAATCTTGTTCCTCAACTTTTAATTCAAAAATGATAGCGCACTAAACGTTCCCTCATCCTCCACCGATCCCAAAATCATGGTTTGACATAAATATGCTAATTTGAAATATTCTGACATGTTTTCTTCAGGGTATTGGCTTTCACCTAATTTAGTCCATAATCTTGTTATTGCACCATGTTCTAGAGGTTTCTCCAAACCAAAATATTGAGCTAGCATTGTTTGACCAAAAATATTAGCTTGTTGATACAACTTTTATGAATCTAATATACCTTTAATCTCTTCTCCTTGTACATTGAGATTCTTGCCAAATTGGTGCACTAAAAAAATTATTTTTTCTAAAAAGCAAACTATTTTAGCCTCTTTATTGTGTTCAGGGTTCCAATATTGAGGGTATACCACAGACATGGCCTCCAATAATTCATCTCGAGGAAATCATTCCCTTATCTTTGATGCTAGTGATTTTGCAATTTCTATCAAGTTGTGCTTCACTGAAATCACAACATTGTTGAATTGGTCTCTTGACACATGGAACTCTTCAGGGATTTGTCCCATATTATAACATAATGAAATGGAACCATATACCCGTGCATTTCCATACATAGTATTCCTTTTCCATCAAACTTCAAATAATTTTCAATGTTTTTTATATCAATGATAGTAGTCCAATCTTCAAATGTTGGACCTGTGAAAGACTCTGGCATCGTATACAAATTATCCAATTGAAGAAATGCTAATTTTCTTGTATGTATGTATTCTGCAATATACATTGTGCGGCTCTGAGACATTTTCATAAGGACATTCATTTCATAAAGCATAGGAAGAATTCCATCCAATATTAATAATGTCTTTATATCAGTTAATCGAAAGAGAAGATCTTGAGCTTTGTCTACACTGAATCGATGCTCATACATCACCCCTACCAAGGATTGGTACTCACTAAATATTCTTTGATTTGGTCCATTCAATGAGATCCATATTTGATTTTAGTAGCCTTTTTCCATATGTAACACCCTCAAAAAATTGTTGAATCTCTTTAAATTGCTTGGGACTACGACAAAAGTATGCATGAGTTTCATGTACAAGATCTTCAACTTTTGAAACCAGTGGAAACTTGCTTACTATTTTAAATGAAAGATTCATTCTATGAGACATACAATGAATACTAATCATAAATGATGAAGTTGATATTTCTAGTTTGACACAAAGGCCCTTCCTTTTCCCTTGCATGATTGTTGCTCCATCTTCTCCCACACATACCAACTTTTTTGCAATCACTAAGCGATCCATACCACCAATTTCCTTCTAAGTCTTGATGACAAGTTCATAAATATTTTGAGTTGTAGAATTCTCCCTCATTTTATGAATCCCAAGTAAATATGAATGCCTAACATGATCATTAACCATATAAATGCTCATGTAGATCCATGAAGTATTATCAATAGTTGTAACTTCATCCAAAGACAATGAAAAAAAACCTAGCGTTTGCAATATTCTCTTTCAAATCATCCTTTTCTATTTGAGATAGATATTTTTCCCATTCCCAACCACTTGTTACTAACCAATGACAATATGGAAACTTTGACACTTCAAAAAAAGATATAAAGTTCTTGTAAGATGGAAAATCTCTCATGGGACGACCTCTAGATAAGATGTGAAATACAGTGCTTAATTGCATCGTCTTTGATAACAAATTTCAATTCATCATCTTTCCAAATAGAGATGTGATGGTTCCTCCACTTGCCTCAATTTTTCTCTCACTGATTAAGTATGTATTATATTCATCTTCATATTTGACATGTCGACATTCCTCAGAAGATTTCCATTTGATAATAGATTTCTCCTCGCCATTTACAATTTCCTTATCATACACCTTTCCTACATGATTCTCTATTGTATCTAAATTCATCTGCAATTTTACTGTCTTTCCAAGTTTCCAACTACATATAATGCATCTAACCTCTCGTGAAGCCTCTTTCTCATTTGTTGGAGGTATTGGTTGAATAAATGGAAATTTTGAGACCCAATCTGATTTGAATTGTCTTCCTATGTCCCATTGGCCTTTTTCCTTTTATGTGATTGCGAATGGTTTTTGTTTCTTTCCAAGGAAAAACCTTAAACATTGTTATTGCCAATTTCTGGTGAAAGCATCTCAATTTGATCACTAGAGGAACCTATTTCATCATCTATTATATGGATATTAGATGCATTATCAGAAGAGTTGAAATCTCTTTGAATTTCACTGATGGGTTTCTCAAAAAAGCTTGAATCATGAAGATAATATGGGTTCTTGGATTGAGGCTTTTGAAAGTAAGAAAATACATCCCTCTGTTTTGATGTTTTCTTTCCACAATTGTTGCTTGACATCTCACTGAAATTTTCATAATTAGAATTTCAAATCGATCTAGAAACCAAAAGTGAAACCTTCATGAGAAAAATAATATAAATTAGTCATCCATTTGGCAAGTCAACACAAATGCCAGAGATATATCAATTTTAAGAACTCAATTCTTCTCAACAAGTTACAAAACCAACAATAATTATCTAAAAATAAATCACTTCAACATACACAGTATATAGAACTACTGATCTACTCTAATCACTGATTCACAAACCCAAACAACCACTCATCATGACCTGAAGCCTTTGTTATCCTGGAGGTTCGAGGCTAGGAAGGGCTCTATCACTGATCAGAATGACACTTGTGCGTAGAAACACACAAGGAATGAGAATTGGGAAACAGGGTGTTGAAACACCATGTTTCAACACCAACTTGTGAGAATGATTTAAAAACTCCATTATCTCAAAAATTTAAACATAGAACTATTGATCTACTCCAATCACTAACCCAAACAATCACTCATCATGACATGAAGCCTCTGCTATCCTGGAGGTTGGGTGGACTCTATCACTGATCAAGATGACATTTGTGAGTGGAAACACACAACCAATGAGCATTGGGAAAACGGTGTTGAAACACCATGTTTTAGCACCAGCTTATGAGAATGATTTAAAAATGAACAGGTAATTTATCCAAACTATGGGTAAGCTAAAAAACTTAAACATAGAACCACTGATATACTCCAATCACTAACCTAAACAATCACTCTTCAATACATGAAGCCTATGTTATCCTGGAGGCTAGGTGGGCTCTATCACTGATCATGATGACACTCGTGCGACATGCGCGGAAACACACAAGCAATGAGCATTGGGAAAATGGTGTTGAAACACCATGTTTCAACACCATCTTGAGAGAATGATTTAAAAATTTCGTTGCGTCAGGGATGATTTTAGGGGCTAAATTTCGCTCATGGGCTATTTTTCCATGGTTTTTCCCAAAAAATGATTCGCTATTCTAAAAATGATTTGCCCAAATTCTATAGGATAAAATTATTTTACCTTAAAAATCGCCAAAATTTTATACAAACTATATAAAATCCTTAGAAATTTGAATTTTTTTATAAAAATATCGCCAAACATTTATAGTTGGCATATGAAGGATTAGTAAGATTCGCCAAGTTTTCTACATTTAAAAATAAATTTCCATCCTTAAAATCATCCCTGCGTTGCGTAGGTAATTTAATAATTTATCCAAACTGTATAGTGTAGTTTGTGAATAAGCTCAAAAACTGAAACACGAAACTACTGATCTAGACTCTACTCCAATTGGCAATCACTAACCCAAACAATCACTCATCATGACATGAATCATCTTCTATCCTGAAGGCTATGTGGGGTTGTGGGCTCTATCACTAATCAGGATGACACTTGTGCAACGTGCGTGGAAACACACAAGCAATGAGCATTGGGAAAATGATGTTGAAACACCATGTTTCAACACCAACTTGTGAGAATGATTTAAAAACACCCAGGTAATTTATCCAAACTGTGGGTAAGTTCAAAAACTTAAACACATTACATAGAACTACTAATCTACTCCAATCACTAACCTAAAAAATCACTCGTCATGACCTGAACCTATTGCCTCTACTATCCTGGAGGCTAGGTGGGATCTATCACTGATTGGGATAATCGCTACTAGGTCATTATGAATATTCCCTACTAGTAATAGCATATGCACTTAATGAATTCCCTATTAGAACGTTTTAGAAATTCACTACGAAGATAGGTTCCCACAAAAATATTTTAAATAAAATTGACTGATGAGTCATAGGCCACCTGTAAAAAACTTCATTTTGGCTGACATGTGTCACTCTTTTTGGGAATTGTTGTTAGATCATTCACATTTTTTTAGGTGACATGTGTCACTCACCTTTTTCATGACACATCATCGAAAGTGACATCATCACTGCCACATCTGAGTCTAGGAGATTGTTCTTCAGGAGATTCAGATAAATCAAAGAACATGTTCAAAAATGTCGGAGCACCAAAATACTGAAGCATTTGTGATCATGATAAATAAGACAGTGAGACACTTAGCACTAAGAAAACTTAATTAATTAAAATAGGTTTAACTATTCGTGATTAACGATAAGTAATCACTCCATAGATTTGGCCTTCGGGAGATATCTATTGTCTTGCAATCAAAACCCCTGAATGTCAAACTACCGAAGTACTACTACTCACTGAAAAATTAAAATCGGTTGATGACTCACAGGCCACCTGTCAAAAAATTCATTTTGGCTTAAACGTGGCACTCTTTTTGGGAACTTATGATTTTTTTCATATCATTCACACTTTTTTAGGTGACATGTGTCACTCAACTTTTTTCATGACACGTCATTGAAAGTGATGTCATCACTGCCACATCACTCTGGGAGATTGTTCTTCGAGAGATTCAGATAAATCAAAGAACGGGTTCAAAAACGTCGAAGCAAACTTAATTAATTAAAATAGGTTTAACTAGTCATGAATAACGATAAGTAATGATTAATCACTTCGTAGATTCGACCTTCGGAAGATATCCATTGTTTTTATAATGCTTTCATAACCCCTGAATGCCTAACCACCGAAGTACATTGTACAATGTACGTTATGATATGGATGTAATTAAGATAACATCTTTATATTAATTACATCCATCAATAATACACTCAACTGGGCCGCTCGACCCTAGCTAGGATTAAAGATTGGGATAAGTTTTGAAATTTGCGACCCCCAGGTAATAAATTTGACAGATTTTGGAATCATTACTATGTCAGTAGATTAATACAAAAATAGCTAGACATTAAATTTTGCTATAAATAAAGGCATTTCAAATATTATTTCAAGTTTCAATTTTCAAATCATTTCACCGTTAGCATCTAAAATTTCCGTATTCAACATTGTGAGCTCACATGTTTTTCTTCTCGCGGGAAGGTTAAAACGTAACTTCATCTTTCGAAAATCATGGCGTCGTGTCAAACAAGAAAGAAGCAAGATTTATCAACTGACGAATCAAACCCAAATGCAGATATACTATGAGATACTACTGCTCGATCGAGAGACGCCGTCAAATCTTGGAAACAAGTTTATGAAATTTTGGAGCACAAACTTTCTATTTCTCTCTATCCAGATGCTTTAGCAGAAGAAGATGATAATACATTTTCAGCTAAGCTTAGACATGTGGTGGAGTCTAAATTACATAAATTTGTTTCTCAGCCTAAACTTATGCCTTACATTGATATGATAAGCTAGGCCCTGGAACATGGGGATATCCCAACAAGAAGCATCTTCAATCACCAGAAGACCTTAGTTGGCTCTTTTCGACCCGAGGATATTCAAGTAATGTATAAATTATCTTCTAAACCCAAATATATCTACAATTCATCTTTTATATTGAAGTTTGAGGATAAGGAATGCACTACATATGATAGAACCGTCCACGATATAGTGAAAACCTGGTGGGGTAATCCAAGCAAGTTCAAATATGATACCCATGGTGTATATTATACAACATCCTGTGATGCTCATATCATGTATATCACCATGATGCTTTGTAGAATGTTTGGTAGGAAAAATCCTGCACATTTTACTATAGAATGGGTTCCCATAATCCATGAGGTTGATGAGGGTTACACTTTTGATTGGGGAAAAATGTTATCAAACAATTTATCCAAGGAAATTGTGCAATACAATTTGATAAAATCTAAAGCAGAACATGCCCCTTTTATATGTTTACATTCATTATGGATGCAATCTGTTTCAGGACTCCATTTCCTCTCATGAGTTGGAGTTGGACTCCGACTAGCACTGAGCCCATACATTTTTATCACTTTAAATTATAGGAGGAAAATTCAAAGGACTTCTTCTATGAAATTTTTCATTATGTACTAATTCCAATTCATGAAGCTATTTATGGACAACCTCCCCCCAAAATTGTAGAATAGATCATTGGAAATTTGGGTGCTATCGCAGATTGGTATGTTGAGAAATTTTTTTCTTATATCAGAGTGTTCGACAGTTATTTATCTTTGCATGCTCTCCCCAGATTCCTACCTAATAGATTGGTTTGTAGAGAAGTAGCTTATCAAACAGTCTTAGGAGGAATAACTAAAGAATTGAAGGTGTCACAGAAGAGAGTGTGGCCAACCTTTCCCATACAGGTTGGTGTGTTTTCATTATCTGATTTTGGACATGATAAGGTTGAAGCTTCAACCTTAGAAGATATAAAATTATTTGATATTGAGTATAAAAGGCATGATCCTAATAGGGTGGTTGAAAATACTCTAGCTCAATTCAATATGAAAATATATATACATGAATATTCCCCCTATGATGAAATTTTCAGAGGAGTAAGATCATACAATGAAGTTGAAAGAAGATTTCAAAATTTGCCTCAATATCAACAGTCAGGCTTCCTCAATTTTTAGGAGCATAAAAGGAATAGTATTTCCAAGGTCTTACAGGGAGAACAAAATCCAACTTTACAGGTGACAGAATTGACAGAGCCCAAGCAACATAGCTTTCCTAAGGAAAAGTATAAGGAAGGGGAGAAGAGCTCAGATACATTATGATAAGATGCAATAATATGAGTGTCAGGTAAAGATGATAAAAAATTATTAGAATCATTTGATTCTTTGATGAATCACGGGCATACTTTTCCTTTCTCATCGCCAAATACTGAAACTCCAGTGAAAGATGCCACAAACCTAGAAGGATCTATTGCACTCAGTTCTCCGATACCTTAATTAACTCCTCTAGAAACAAGTTTTGAGTTACCTAGTTCAGAAACTATTAAGATAGATGACCTCACACATATTCAACTTGAAGAAATGCCTCCATCAATTTTTTTTTTCAACAAGAAAAGGAAGGTTATCATACGAAAGGAATCTCGAAAGAAAGAAGGGGTAATTACCAAAAAGTAGAAAATGATATATGATGGATAGGGACAAAGTGAACTTGAATTTGAAAAATAAGTTTCAGACGCATTGGGAGCCTTTGCAACTGCTAACCAGTGGTTAGTGTATAATCTCACAAAGAAACTAGAACAAAAGAGTTTTCTGGTTGAACAATTGCATAATGATATGCAACAGATGGAAATGTCTTCCAGAAATAAAATCAATTTTGATACAAAGCAAATCAGACATGGTTTTGAGCATCAAATAAAGCAGTTAGAAGACAAACTAGAATTAAGTGTTCAAAATCAAGAGGTGAGAAATATTGTGCTTTCCTAGAAATACAAGTTAATAGAGCAGTTGCAGTCTCGGATAACTTTATTTGATAACACAGGAATGGATATCACTGCATTTAAGAAGCAAGCATCTGAAATAAATGGAAAGTTGGAAATTGTCCAGCAAGACCTATACAAAAATATGGGTATTATTCAATGACATTATCAAATGATTAATAATTTCTTGAAGAATATTCATGAAAAGGAGATGGAAGCCTATACATTTAGGTCCAAATTCCAAGAATTCATAGTATGTAGACCAAAAATCAATGTACTTGGGCTTGCCCCTTTTTCACAGTATGAGCAGATAAAGGGAGAAATGGCTTTAATGGTATGGGAAAAAAATATTGAAGAAAGTAAGAAGCTGGCTAAAGAAGTAAAGGAAGCTTGTCTTAACACTCTCTCAGTTGTAGAGGTGAAAATGGATAAGTTTGATGGCAGTGCTATCCCTGATACACTTGGACAAGTAGAGATTGAAAGGAGCAAAGAGAATTCAAAGAAAAATAGAGAGAGTGTACAAAGTGCTATCCAATAGGTAGATCATGTTGATTTACAAATGATAAATGATATGTTGGTAAAACCAAGATTACAACATCAGGTTACAACAAAGGCAATGGTGAAAACTCAAGAGAAATTACCTTTGGTACACAAAAAGGTTTTCGCATTTGAGTTGAATGCAAATGTCAAACCTTCCAAATTTGTTGTGGCATTAATGGAACTGCATGCTCAATTGACTGATAAAAAAAATCAAGTACGTCCGAGAGCATTGAGAAAATAAAGGACAAGTGAAGTGCCAACAAACCGAAGAAATCTCAACAAATTCATAAAAATATGCATTGTATCTTCTGTTTTTTATTATAATATATATTATATTTTTTAGATCAAATAATGTGGAATGCATAACTACTTTTGGTTAAGACATTTTTGTATAAATAAACATATCTAATATCTATTCAAGCCTTCTTCTTGTCAAGTGTAAAATAGAACTTCAACTCATTGAATATTAATAGAAAAGAGAAGATAGATATTCTACGTCTCATTTTTCTTGAGTTAACTGTTATGTGCTTTCCTTGCATTTCCATTTCCATTTTTCCTTGTATTTCCATTTTCTTGATGACACTTGTGAGTGGAAACACACAAGCAATGAGCATTGGGAAAATGGTTCTAAAACACCATGTTTCAGTACCAACTTGTGAGAATGATTTAAAAATGCGCAGGTAATTTAATAATTTATCCAAACTGTACTCTGTGAGTAAGCTCAAAACCTGAAACATAGAACTATAGTACTATTGATATACTCCAATTGGCAATCACTAACCCGAACAATCACTCATCATGATTCATGACCTCAAGCCTCTGTTATCCTGAAGGTTGGGTGGGGCTGTGGGCTCTATCACTTATCAGGATGACACTTGTGTGACGCGTGTGGAAACACACAAGCAATGAGCATTGGGAAAATTGTGTTGAAACACCGTGTTTCATCACCCGCTTGTGAGAATGATTTAAAAATTCCCAGGTAATTTAATAATTTATTCAAACTGTACAGTGTAGTTTGTAAATAATCTCAAAAAATGGAACACAGAACTACTGATCTACTCCAATTGGAAATCACTAACCCAAACAATCACTCATCAATGATCATGACCTGAAGCCTCTTTTATCCTGGAGGTTGGGTAGGGTTGTGGGCTCTATCACTGATTAGGATGACACTTGTGCAACGTGCATGGAAACACACAAGAAATGAGAATTTGGAAAACAGTGTTGAAACACCATGTTTCAACACCAACTTGTGAGAATGATTTAAAAACACCTAGGTAATTTAATAATTTATCCAAACTATAGTTTGTGAGTAAGCTCAAAAACTGAAACACAGAACTACTTATCTACTCCAATTGGAAATCACTAACCCAAACAATCATGCATTGTGACCTGAAGCCTCTACTATCTTGGAGGATGGGTGGAGTTGTGGGATCTATCATTGATCAGGATGAAACTTGTGTGACATGCATTGAAACACACAAGCAATGAGCACTGGGAAAACGGTGTTGAAACACCGTGTTTCAACACCAGCTTGTGAGACTGATTTAAAAATGCCTAGGTAATTTAATAATTTATCCAAACTATAGTCTTTGAGTAAGCTCAAAAACTGAAACACAAAACTACTGATCTACTCCAATTGGAAATCACTAACCCAAACAATCACTCATCATGACCTAAAGCCTCTGCTATCTTGGAGGCTGGGTGGGGCTGTGTGCTCTATCATTGAATAGGATGACACTTGTGTGACGTGCGTGGAAACACACAAGCAATGAGAATTGGGAAAACAGTGTTGAAACACCATGTTGAAACACTGTGTTTCAGCACCATCTTGTGAGAATGATTTAAAAATGTCCAGGTAATTTAATAATTTATCAAAACTGTAGTCTTTGAGTAAGCTCAAAAACAGAAACATAGATCTACTAATCTACTCCAATTGGAAATCACTAACCCAAACAATCACTCATCACGACCTGAAGCCTCAAGTATCCTAGAGGCTGGAGCCTAGGTGGGGTTGTGGGCTCTATCATTGATCAGGATGACACTTGTGCAACGTGTGTGGAAAAAAAAAAAATGAGCATTGGGAAAACGGTGTTGAAACACTGTGTTTCAGCACCAGCTTGTGAGAATGATTTTAAAACACCCAGATAATTTATCCAAACTGTGGGTAAGCTCAAAAACTTAAACATGTTACACATAACTACTAATCTACTCTAATCACTAACCCAAACAATCACTAATCATGACCTGAAGCCTCTACTATATTGGAGGCTAGGTGGGCTCTATCACTGATTAGGATAATCGGGCCAATCCCTACTAGCATATTCACTTAATGAATTCCCAAAACAACTCTACTACTAGCGGAGTGGAGAACCATGAGCCCATAAATGATAAGAGATTAAGATTATCCCTGCACAGTCGTGACAAATTTAAAAAGTTGCAGAGAGGGCTAAAAATCCACTTATGACTTACCCGATATCAAGATTCAAGGTGTTGCGGGCGCCAGTCTGGCAACCAAAAACATTGACACAGAGAAACCATGAAGATGGCAAGAAATTGACGCTTTCTCCTCCTGAAATTTACAAATTTTGGCAATAGAATTTTGAGTTGGAACTTGGCATTTGAAGATTTCAAGCTAGGTATGGATGAAGATTTCAAGTTGAACCACTTGGATCTATTAATATTGTGAATCACCATCAAATTGGGGAAATGTTTTCGAAACCCATGACGGAATTCATGTAAAAACTCCAAATCGGGGGCATCCTCTATAAAACTTAAAACTCCAAATCGATGGGCGAAAAAAACCCTAAGGACAATGGCCATTCCCAAATCGAGGAGAATCGTGGTCCTTGGCCATGTGAAACAACTAAAATTGTGGGCGAAAACCCCGGAAGATCGATGGCTACTCCCAGAAATCGGGCGAAATGGAGGATGATCGCCATTTTTCGAAGGTGAAAATCTAAATAATATTTAAATTTTGACCGCCAATTTTGGGCTAAATATATAATTAATATTGTTTTAAAAACAAAAGGGAGGCGAATTGGGATTAATATATATTTTTTTTAATATATAAAATTCGCCCTGGCAAAATTTGCAGGGGATAGATTTCTCCCATGGGCGAAATTTCGCCCCTAAAATTTTCTATGATGAATGTATATATTGATCCTCTTATCGATGATTTGTTGAATTTATGGGTTGGCATCACTATGTATGACATCTTTAGACCAATAGGGAAAAAACGGTTTCAATTCCATGGAATACTTGCATGGACAATTCACGATGCTCTTGGTTTAACACATTTTTGTGGTATATAACTTTCTATTGTGCTTGAATATTATATAATTTTTTGAAAATATCATGCATTTTTAAAAATTGTAATCCTAATTTTCTACATTAATTCATATATCTTGCAGGTCTTCAAACAAAGGGTAAATTTGCATGTCCAGTTTGTGGTCCTAGGATAAAATCTTTTCGTTCAAGAAGTTTAGGAAAGGAGGTGTTTGATGAGTATATGCACTTTTTGCCTAAGAACCATAGTTATTGAAATACAGAGAAAGAAAAATTGAATGGTAAAGAAGAGAATGAAAAAAAACCACAAAGAATGACACCTCACCTATGGAAGTTGGAATATAATAGAAATCGTCATGGTATGAAAATTATTTATGTATCATAATATTATAAATCTTATGATTTTTTTTTCAGTGAATTTTGTTCAGCACAGTACCTAGCTATATTGATTAATTAGTGTTAATGTGATTTCGTTTATGTTTCATGAATGTCATTAAGGAACGAATGGGCTGACATGAGGAATGGAAAGTTACCCCATACAATTCAGTAGGTTTCCCTACTACGAGAACCTACAAATAGTTCATTTGTTTGATACAATTCATATCGAGAAGAATATAACAAAATTGTTATGGAAAATCTTAGATGGAAGGACCGACAAAGAAAGAATTGGAAATATTTGTAGTGATATCCAAGAAGCCAAGCACGCATTGAAAAGTGTGAATATTAATTCTAATGGTGATGGTCGAGAAAAAAGTATTAGTCTTCCATGGTTATTGGCAGAGAAACAAAGCAATGTTCTAAAAGAGGTCATTCGGAAAATTAGGTTTTCGACAGGGTTGTCGTTGAACATACAGAATATCTTAATGAAAAAAGTGATTTTTGTGGGGTTAAAACACATTACTGGCATACATTCACTAAGGTAATTATTAGGTATATTAACATATTGGTATACATATTTTTAGTAATTGTTTTCTCTAATTTGGAAATAAATATTAATGATTTTCTTTTTGTTACAGTATGTTCTACCTCTATCTCTCCTAGAAATATTTGACAACAACATAAAACAAGTTATATATGATCTTGGAAAATACATGAGGTAAGTAATGCTTTTTTATATGGAAAATATTTCTTCAGTGCTTTGTAGCAGAACTTATTGACATATTTTGTTTTATTTGCAATTTTATATATGCCTTGATATTGTTCAAACCTATTATTTTCTTGCACCATTTGTTGGTGGATTTCATATAAAGAAATCCATAAAGAAGATATAAGGTATTGGAAGAGAGAAATCCCTGAATAATGTGTGAAATGCAGAAGTATCTACCTCCAACATTTTTCAATGCACAAGAACACTACCTCACACACCAAGTTGAAGAGATTGAATTATGTGGACCAATACACACAAGGTCGATGTGGATGGTGGAGAGGCAATTGAATTCATTGAAGGATTTTGTTAGATAAAGAGCACATCCTGAAGGTTCTATGATGGAGGGAGATATGGTATATCAATGCATGATGTATATTAGTCAATATCTTCCTAAATTAGCAGAAAAAATGAATGTGCCTCGCATTTGGCATCTCATCTGCATCAACAAATTTGAAGGGGAGGTCCTATTAGGGAAAGGTAGAATGAGGACCGTGAAAGGTAATTAAATGTTGTAGATTTAATATATTATACATTTAATTTTTCAATTTTATATTATCATACTCATTCATTTATTTTTATTCCATCAACTATATTAAACTTTGCCAATGATAGCTAATTATTGATATTCAACTGTTATTTTTTCATATAGTTGGACGAGAGTGAGATGCTCTAGATTTATACATTGCAAACAATATTGATTGGATGGAGTATTGCATAGAACAATGTGAAGAATACTATGGTAGGTTATCATGGGAAGGTGTCAGTAAGATTATTTAAAAAATGCATCGTTATCAACATGATTTTCTTGATCTTACGCAAAGGGAAATTGATTTATCCTTTGGTTTAAAAGATAAAAAGGAAAGTATATTCACCCACATTTTTATAGTTATTTCCCATTATATCAATGTATTTGGTTTTTTTATTTTTTGAAATATATATTTGCTAAGTCCATATTATATGATGTTTACTAATGGACATTGAATTTTTAACTTGTTGTCCATGTTGCAGTTGAAATGCTACAAGGCTATGTGGTCTAATGGTCGTAAATTTTGTATCACAAAGTTGGATGATAAGATGAAAGCCTCATATTGTGGGATAAATGCAGTGTTTAAGGTCACTAATTTTTCCTCTAGAAGTGACAGGCATCTAGAAGAAACTGAAAATAGGTACTATGGGTATTTGGAGTATATAATTCAGTGTGATTTTAATTCCTTTAAAATAGTTTTGTTTGAGGTCAAATGGTACAGGCTACAAATGCATGAACGTGATCCTGTAAGAACTGTTATTGAGCATGCTAATGGATTTACCATGGTTAATATAAGGGCATTTGAACCAGGTACAAATCCTTATGTGAGAAAGTATTTTACTCAGAGGTACCTGGTAAAGCAGGTTGGTCATATGTTGCTAGATGTGATCCAAGAGGAAGATCAGTAAAGTATAATCATGTAGAGGAAGAAAATAATATTGAAGAAGAAGATGATGATGCAGATCAGGAGCAGGTGGCTACATATGTTTTAGATGAAGAAGTCGAAGAAGTTGATCATGCAAATGTAGCAGACAATGTTCTCATTGATGATAGCGAAAATGACATTGATGATGATGTTGATATGAATGATCCTTTCAATGTTATCGATTCTGAACTAGATCATGATACCTATGTTGATTTGGATGAAGAAGAAGATGAATGATCTTTAAAATTTGAAATGTATGAGGTAAGTGATTATATGTTTTCCATGATTTATTCTATTAATGATATATTTAGTATTTATATGATTTATTGTTTTTTAAGTGTTTACTTATACATGTTAATTATGTATTTTAAGTTTTATGTCATTTTTGTATGTATTGTGTTGCATGTTCTTTATTACATCAAATTAGGTATGGGGGAATTTAGGGTGATGTGAGAGGGGAGGGGAATAATTAGAGCTTCCATATTCAAGTGGTTGCCCATGTTCAGTAGATAATTAATTATTCTCGAAACCAAGAGAAGTCCATTTGGGTTTATTATATGCCAATTTAAGAAATTTTATGTGAAGGTGAGGTGATGAGCATGTTCAAAACAATGGAAATATGGTTCCTTAACACACAACATGCACACATAGAAACAAGACCAAACCATGAAATAATTCATGAAAATTGGCCTTGTCGTCGGATTTTACCTTCCAATTTGTGCTTGTATGGATTGAAATTTGACATGCTAGGAAAACACACCTGCATTGACGGTATGGGAGGGTTTCCAGACTCAAACATGAGTCAAAAAGACAATTCAAAAATCAAATATTCTTTTTTTATTCTATCAAAAGTCAAAAATAATGTGCGCCTACTCATTTACTTGACCCCGCTTATAACTGACATGTGAATGGGGCCAACGTTGAAATTTTTTCAATTTGTGGTTGTATGGACTAAAATTTGACATGGTTAGATTAGACTCATACAATGACGGTATGGGGGAGTTTCCATACTCAAACATGAATCACACAAACAATTCGAAAATCAAACAAGAATCCTTTAGAATAATTAATGTGAATGGGGCCACTGTTGAAATTTTTTCAATTTGTGCTTTTATGGATTGAAATTTGACATGATATGACAACACACATGCATTGACGTGATGGGAGGGTTTTTATAATTAAACATGATTCAAACAGACAATTCAATAATCAAATATTCTTTGGTTATTCTATCAAAATCCAACTATAAGGCGCACCTGCTCATGTACTTGATCCCACTTATAACTGACATGTTGATGGGGCCAACATTGAAAGTTTTTCAATTTGTGTTTGTATGGACTGAAATTTGACATGGTTAGACTAGATTCATACAATGAGGGTATGAGAGGGTTTCCAAACTCAAAAATGACTCACACAATCAATTCCACAAATAAAACAACAAGCATATAGAATAATTAATGTGAATGGGGCCAATGTTGAATTTTTTTCAATTTGTGAGTGTATGGACTGAAATTTGACATAGTTAGACTAGATGCATTCATTGATGGTATGGGAGGGGTGTTGGACTCAAACATGAATCACACAAACAATTAGACAATAAAATATTCTTTGGTTATTCTATCAAAAGACAACAATAAGTCGCTCCTTCTCATGTACTTGACCACGCTTATAATTGACATGTTGATGGGGCCAACACTGAAATTTTTCCAATTTGTCCTTGTATGGACTGAAATTTGACATGACAATGTGTGTTATCTATGAAATATATATTTTTAATGTTCCTTGTTGTTGTTTCTGTATGTGCTTAACATGATTAAGCATTATTTTTAAGTTTATCATGAATCTTGATTATTTGCATGTTCCCATTCTGTGCGTCTTTAATAATTAATTGGTATCAAAAATTTGAATCGGTCTAAGAGAGTGACGTTAGAGGTACCCAGGGAGTGGGTATTTTTAATATCAAAGTGTTGATTAATTGGTTTGGTTTTCATTGATGTCAACCCTTGAAGAAAGTCTAGTAGCAAATTCCAGTAACACAATGGTTTGGGTAATGGACCCAAGTTTGTTTGATGGATAATGGTATGAGTTTTGATATATTTGCAGGTAAGAACATTCTATATGGATAGTACATGTCATTCAATTTCCATTGGTATGTGTAACATCACATAACTCCTCACGGTCATAGAGTTATGACCATGTGAAGTTGGAGAACCCTCATGAGTCATCTAGAAGCCCCAAAAGGTCAAAGTAGTCAAAGTGGTTTAAGAGATTTTAGAAGGTAAATAATAAAGTGAAGTGATGATGAGTGTACTATAAGTAAAAGTGAATAAAAAATAAATGATTTGAATAATAAATTTAATGGAGAAATTACTAAGTGGAGAAGTGGTTAGAAGTGGGTTAACCCCAAAATAAGGAAAGTGGGTTAAGATGGTTAAAAGGTAACCCCTTGTGGAAGCTACATGAAAGTATAAATAAGAGGCAAGGCTCTCTCATTTTAATCACACTTGAGAATATTGAATATATAAAGGTGATTTAGGTAACCAAAGTATATCTAAGCCTAATTTCATAGGCAAGGTGAAGTAAATAAGGCTGAAATTCAAGGGAGGATAAATTATTTTGATGATGCTTTCTAAGGTATGTTATTTACAGGTCCGCAATAATGTTTTTTCTAGAATGATTCTAAATGTGAAATTGGGAGGCCATTGAGGAAACATATCTAAGTAGTTGTGATACAAATTTAAGCTTGTGGGTTGTTGTATTTTTGGAGTTACATGTCATGGAAAATAGGGTTTGTGGCTAGTCCTGAAACTAGTCTAAAATAGGTGTTTTGGGTAAAAACATCATAAATTCTTCATAATAGATCCAAATTCAGTAAGACCAAATGTAGTGGTTACAATACCATCTTTAGTATTCTATGTACAATTTTTAGATCCATACAACAAATATTCCGTGCGGGGCACGCTCTACAAGTTCTCTCTCTAGAATAAGCAAGAATTCAACAATGTATGCCATTTTTGCTATACCTCCTTTTCTGAGAGGTTCCAAGTAGTGAAATATGGAGGAATTGTATAAAAGACATTGAATAACATTGTGTAATGTTAAGAACCAAACATCAATATAGCATAGAAAAACTTCAGGAAAGGTACTCAACGCCTTGAAAAAGAGATCATTTCAAATAATAAGCCTCTTCGAGGGGGCAACCTCCTTTTACCCCACTTAAATGTTCAAGTACAAGATGATTCAAAATGAAAATGTCTCCTTGGTATATATAGGAGACTAGGAGGTTTTAATGGCCTAAAGCTGACATAAATAAAATAACATTACTAATCTAAATCACAACTAATGGCCTA
>JASDQU011404659.1:36304-53262 GCA_032191745.1 Picea mariana
CTCCCTGCAAATACATGATAACAATACACGATTGCAGCAGGAAATGAACACACACATACAGACATGCATATAATGACAGAAAATGCAGGAAAAACTGCTCTGTATTAATAATGGCAAATGCCTGTATATTTTACAAGGTGTTCTCGAGCTCTCCTCAGCTCTACATGCATTCTGTTTACATGTATTCCCCTCTCTCTTCAAAATGAGATCTCTCGATCTCTTTTACCTGAGGTGCTCTTAGCGCTTCCCTCCAGGATTTTACCTACCCTATTGATTTACAATCAATGGCTATCTAGTCTGCTATCCAGAACTAGATCTCAGCAGATCTACAATAAATGCCTATCTTATCTACAGCCTGCGCAAAGGCATGGCATTCATGGCTCACCAGCCTAAGGCATTAATTTACATTGAATTCACATTCAAAAATGAGGCTGTGCCTCCCTTTCAGCACATGANGAGAGATGCTCCTGCATCATATCTTAACTCTTTTCTTCAGATCTGATTCCTTTGTTAGCACAGAGCTTCACAAATCATGTAGAATATTACGCACCGAAGCAACAAATCTACGCACAGAGCTTTCTCTTTTCTTCAGTTCCCAGCAATCACAGTTTCAAGTCCCGACAATGGAACCATTTGTTGGCACAGGGGCATACCTAGGGTTCAACTCTTCAACAACGTACCAACAAAAACCTAACTACAAGCCCTTTCGGCAACACCTGCGAAGAAGATGAATTCTCACCCGAGGTAGAGGCAGGGGTGGTTGCAGGACTCAAGTGTTTGCAACCTAGATGGGACACAGATCTGTGATTACCACACCTTAACAGAGAACTTAGTAGTTAATATTATTAGTATTTAACCCTTATTCACATCGTAGGTCAAAACCCTAATTATAAAGCAACGTTGTATTCAACAAGATCTACACATTAAGGCACTTAGCACACAGAGATAGATCAGATCTAGCATTCATTCACATTACTAAACACTAAGCTACTATATCAAATGCAACTATCATACATAAAGCTAACAACACTAAGCATAAATCAAATCAATAACATAACAACCATAATGCACAGAGCAATCACAACATAGGATATATGTGGTTCACCCCCATCTTGGGGCTACGTCCACCAACTCTTCTTCTTCTTTATTGTCTTCTGTCAATCCTCTTACATGCACAAAGCCACAAAACCCACTTCGCATAGGACAGGATATCTATGCGCACTTCGCCAGATCCTCCTTCCCAGAGTAGATCTAGGAACAGAGCCTTACACAGTCAGCGCACAAAGTACTACATATGAATTACACTTAGCTCTGCAAGTCTCAACACAGAGTATGCACAAAGGCTCTTACAACCACTTGCACTTAGCATAGCACCAAGCCATCGGCCTACTAGGTCTACTTCTTACATCGCCTATCTACTTATTTATACATTACAAAATGGTCCTAAGCATGGGTAAAACCCATGGGCTGACATCCCATACCCATTACATAAACCCTAACCCCAAAAATCCCTAAAAAGGGGTCGATATCCCACAATCTCTGCTTCGCCTTCGACCAGCATGTCGAAGTCCCAAAATTGGTCAAACATGACCAACGTTTCCACAAAATCTAGTCAAGGGCCAACACCAATTTCCATAAATAGAAATTTCTCCATTACTTTATCATTTAAATATTCCTCCTTGACTTTGTCACCTCTCTTTATCATTTAAATAATCTCTTTGATTTTGTCACTTCAATTTATTATTAAATAATCCTTCTTGACTTTGTCATTTTACTTTATCATTTAAATAATTCTTTCTTATTTTCAAGATCTTTGACTTCTTTGACCTTTTGGGGCTTCAATCCATCATATGAGGGTCCTCCATCTTCGTAAGGCCATAACTCTCAAACCATGAGGAGTTATGTGACATTCCACATACCACGAGAAATGGCATGACAAGCACTATCCAGTAGGATAGTTTCACCAACAACTTCATTGATATTCATCTCATTATTCCACAATCAATCATGGGTTCTCCAACCATTCTTCTAGGATAAATCAACCATAAAGCATCTTCCCATGAGGGATTTCACCATAAGGGGACCACTTTGGATTTCATCCATTTGTTCACCTTATCAACCATGATAAGACTATAATGATCAATCTAACTATGCATCATATATCAAGGAAATCACATCGATCCATCTTCATCTTTGCATCATGTATCAATGACAACTCATTGATCCATCTTCATCTATGCATGACATCATATGCATCATATACTTGACATCTATCCATTCTCATCAAGGATAATACACATTAATCAATCAATCCTTTGGCATCAATCAATCACTTGACATCAATCAATCAAACCATTGGCATCAATGACAACATGATCGAAAAATCTCCCCCTTTGGCATTGATGGCAATACCAACATTTATGTCAACATGAATCATTGATGTCAACATGTAGACAAGGTATGCTCTATATCAATATTCATCAAGCATATCAATATGACTATCTCTCCCCATCAATAAACATCAATCACATCAAAGTGATTATCTCTCCCCCTTTGACATCAGTAGAAAAGGGCCATTCTCTCCTTGGGGATGATCCCCCTATTTGAACTCTCCTTGGGGTTTCTCCCCCTGTCTGAATACCTTTGATCTGCCTCTCAATAATCTCTCCCTTTATGAACAAGGGATATCACCCTGATGTAATGCTGAAGATACATTGCTCATACTCCCCCTGGAACTATGCCTATGTTCTCTTTCTTCAAGTATAGGGTTCTTTTATCCTCCTAGAAGCATGGGAATAACAATTACTCCTCCTATGGGTATGTCTCCCCCTATATTCTCTGCAAGATGAACAATTTTCTACCATATGACGATCCTTGGACCTATTTATGCATCAAACTCATGCCATACCAACCATCATGAAACAGATGATATGTCAACAATAAGATAGAGAATCATGAATAGAACATCACCCAAGTACATTATGTACCAATTGTGTGCCCATCATGCACAACACCCATGTACATCAGCCATGTACATCAATACCATACAATGTGCCAACATTTGCATCTACCAATATGCCAACCATGTGCATAAAACAAATACCAATTGTTGTGCTAATCAAGTAATACCAATGGTGTACTATCATCAAGCATATGCCATCTATGAGTGTACCATACATGTACATCAACATGTATCACCGCTTGTACCAAGAAAGTACATCAACCATGCACCATAACCACAACATGATGAATCCTCATACATGTATGCCAAATCCTCCATAAAATATGTGTCAATCAAACTGCTAGTTGGAGCCTCTACCAATGTACTATAAATGTACCAATCATGCATCAACTATAGATCATCAATGATGTACAACATGATCACCTCATCAAATCACCAACTACATGTCCCAATATGTAGCTCATCCATATGTCAAATGCATGCATGAATTTTTCCAACAAGTAAGATTCCAATAATACATCATAAGATATATCAATGAAACTCAAAATGCACCAGTCATGTACCCCCATCATATCAGCACCAATCCTCCATTCACTACAACAAATACTAAGCATCCAATAATACATGTACTAGTAGTTTTCTTAAATAGATCAATGACATCTCTAGCTAGCATCATCAATATATATCACATAACCAAGGTGTCATAACTTCACTGTCATAACCAACATTGTTCTTCAATAGTAAATGCCTCAATCCATATTCATGGGTTAGTTCCATGCATCCAAGATGGCCTTTCATTATTTTTTATCATCACTTTACATAATCCAATATAGAATCATGAAAACCTGCAGTAAATAGTGTCAAAACCTGCAACAAACAATGTCATACCCTGCAACAGAGTGTTATACCATCACATCAAGTTGCAACCCATGTGCATTGCCTTTTCCCAAGGCTTTACCACATATACGCGGCATGTTGCACAAATAGCTTGCATATGTACGTGACCTATTCAAGTTCATCACACGTATGTACGCGGCTGTTACCATTGTCATCCGCGTATGCTTCAGTAGATGACACACTTGAGATTCTCTTAAGGCTTCCATTTTGATCTGGTTGCGTATTCTTCTTCACCCACTTCTGAAGGTGTCCCTGCTTCTCAGAACTTGAGATCTGGGCTTCCATATTTTTAAATATGTCCCCTTTTCTTACTTCATTCCTTCTTCTAGTCATGCTATGTGAAGTCCTCATCATAGGCTTTCTTTGTGTGTTCCGGTACTCCTAGGATTTGTGGCCAAATCCACTACAGTTGTAGCATCTCATGTTGTGACAGTGAACAACAATGTGTCCTACTTGATCACATCTCCAATACCTTTTATAAAATCTTCCATTATATCTCCTTTCATAAGATCTACATTCCAAATCTTTGTGACCATATTCATTACATGAATAACATTGACCATGAAAAACACTTTCATACCTTTGCTTTGGTGTCCATTTTCTTTGAGGTGTAAAGGTAGCTTCTTGATGTCTTTCTTGCTTAGTTCTTTTGAAACTTTCCTTGCATTTTGTATATGGTTGACTGGAAACCTTTTCTTCATCCTTTACCTCATGATTCTTTGAGGTGCTTTCTTCAGCATGTGTAGCTTATTTCTTGTATCCAAGACCTGATTTATCATTTGGTGATGTTTGACTTCCCAAGATCTCATTCAAGATTAGTGAGCTATTCAAGAATTTGTTTGACTTCTCTACTTTATTTCTAAGATCAACAACTTCATCTTCTAACTTATGACATGACTCTTCATTTTCATTGATTTGATTCTTCAATAGTTCCTCTACCCTTTTGGCTTCTTCAATTTGGGTCTTGAGATGGACAATAGTTTCAAAACTTTTGCTAATCTCATCATCTACCTTCATATATTCTTTTTCATTATTTATTATTGTGATCTCTTCTTACTTCTCTTCTAATTGAGTCTTATTACTCTCTTCTTGTTCCTTGAGCATTTCCCTTAACTTCAAGATGTGCCTTTTACTCCTCCTAAGAAACTTCTTAGTGTTATCTAAAAGATAGTTATAGTCTATATAATAATGGTCATTTCTATATTCATATAAACCATCTTCAACTTTCTTTTGAAGTTCTAATATATCTTCTTCTATTCTTTCCATGGGATAACTACCATCAAACTCTACACAAACTATTTCTATATTTTCTTCTTCACTTGTAGAGAAAAATTCATCATCACATTTTGAATCATTGCAATCAAGAGTTTCTAGAGATTCTTTAGCTTCATTTGAAATACCTTCAAGATCTTCCTTTTTGCCAACATCATCACATGATTCTTTGATTTCATTTGAAATGTCTTCAAGATCTTCATTTGTGCTAACATCATCACTTGAATCTTTGTCTTCATTCGAAGTGTTTTCAATATCACATTTAGAAATAATGCATTCAAGAGTTTTTGGAGATTCTTTACCTTTAGTGATCTTGATGGA
Source organism: Picea mariana (assembly GCA_032191745.1). Taxonomy (NCBI): domain Eukaryota; kingdom Viridiplantae; phylum Streptophyta; class Pinopsida; order Pinales; family Pinaceae; genus Picea; species Picea mariana. The sequence continues at coordinate 41,757 of JASDQU011404659.1, forward strand.
GTGGTCTTAAACATCTTCTTTCTTGTTTTGATATGTCTCCTCTAGCTTTAGCCATATATCCTTGGTGGAAGTGCATTGTCCCATGCTCTCTTTCATAGGGCTTGAGAGTCCACTAAGAATGGTCTTGAGAGCCAATGCATCATTCTTATTTCCTTCCCTTTGAGATGCAAACTTTGACTTGTTCTTCAAGGAAACCGATCCACCATTGGCTGCCTTCCAAATAGTTGCTCCCATTTCCTTCAAATGTACTCTCATCTCTATTCTCCAAGTAGAATAGTTTTCCTCATCAAGGATTGGAACTTCAACATCCATTTGTGTGTCTATAGATCTCCTCCAAGCTTGTTAAGTCTTATAGTGAAGGCCTTCTCTGATACCAATTGTTGGATACACTGACCACACTTAGAGGGGGGGTGAATGATGTGGAGGTATTTTCAAAAACTTCCCTCTTACACAAAACTCATTAGTTAGCAATCACTTATTTACTCATTACTTATTGTTGTCATTTATAACCAGTTAGATGTGAACATATATCAGCAACATATAGCAGCAATATATCATCAAAAAATCATCACCATAAGGAACACAAAGAACACAATATGTATGTACAATTTTTTTTTTATTACGGACTTCAATCATTGGGGTTTTTCAGCAACAACTGAATAGAGTACAACTCTACAAGAGCACCATCTCTATATGTAAGACTAAACTTACATCCTTAGCACCAACTAAGATGAGGCAACAATCCTTCACAGATATCAATCTATCACAGGTACACGACCTGTCAATAGTGCAACCCGTGTGTGTACGTTCCCTAGCTCACTACAACCTGCGTATGTATGCAGTTAGTCTATATTACAGCCTACATATGCCTTCTAAGTCACTTAGGGTTTTCTCTTCAAAATCAACTCAGATCCTTTGCAACCTGCAATCATATTATCTTCTGTCTTTCACTGTCCAAACTAACCCACAGCTAGTCACAACACATCCAAGCTCTCCAATAACTTATTCATGATTCTCAACCATACAATATGAATGCTACTCAATCATGTATAAGAAACTAGTATACTATAGCAATCATATCAGAACTGAATCATAAGAGTCTTTCTCACTCCATCAACCAACACAAACCACATCATAACAACCATACAAAGAATGCCTTATAACAAACAAGAGTATCCATCAAGACAACAATATAACCATACCAGAGTTTCTATGGAAGATCTGAGCCCATAGAATGCATATTTGGAACCCGATTCAGTCTTCAAGAGCCTGTCCTCGGCTCAACCATCAATCTCCATGACTTCATCCATTGTACGCACCATGTCTTCATACAACTCGCATATGTACGTGCCATGGCTCACTGTAGCCCATGTACACCTCAGAAACTAGGGTTTTTGAACCTCCGAGACTTTTTTCATCAATATCTCAGACATTCCAAAAACTTTGATGCGTCCATGAGATCCTTCTCACACTCTCTCTCTCTCTCAGAATTGATCTTTAATTCATGCTCAAGAGATACACAAGAGATTATCCCAAAATTTACCTTTCACAAGAGACCCTTGCCTCTTATTTATACTCTTTATCACTTAGGTCACTTAGCCTATTTTAGGTCACTTAACCCAATTCTAGGTCACTTCCTCATTTTAGGGTTAACCACTTTCCATAAATAGAAAGTTCTCCACTACTTTATCATTTAAATATTCCTCCTTGACTTTGTCACCTCTCTTTATCATTTAAATAATCTTCTTTGATTTTGTCACTTCACTTTATTATTAAATAATCCTTCTTGACTTTGTAATTTTACTTTATCATTTAAATAATGATTTCTGTTTTTCAATATCTTTGAATTCTTTGAGCTTTTGGGGCTTCAATCCATCATATGAGGGTCCTCCATCTTCGTAAGGCCATAACTCTCAAACCATGAAGAGTTATGTGACATTCCACATACCACCAGAAATGGCATGACAAGCACTATCCATCTAGGATAGTTTCACCAACAACTTCATTGATCTTCATCTCATTATTCCACAATGAATCATGGGCTCTCCAACCATTCTTCTAGGATAACTCAACCGTAAAGCATCTTCCCATGAGGTGTTTCACCATAAGGGGACCACTTTGGAGTTCATCCATTTGTGCACCTTATCAACCATGATAAGACTATAATGATCAATCCAACTATGCATCATATATCAAGGAAACTACATCGATCCATCTTCATCTTTCCATCATGTATGATCCATATTCATCTATGCATGAAATCATATGCATCATATACTTGACATCTATCCATTCTCATCAAGGAAAATACAAATAAATCATCAATCAATCAATCATTTGGCATCAATCAATCACTTGACATCAATCAATCAAACCATTGGCATCAATGACAACATGATCCAACAATTACAAGTTTAGTTGGGTTATTGATGAAGGGTAACAGGGTAAAGTTTAAGGGGTTATAAGGATTACAAATATGTTGTTATATGTTATAGTGTCCGGTTTTAAGGATTGTAAGAACCACAAGTTAAGGGTTATAAGGATTAGGGTTGACAAGGATTAGGGATTATGAGTTATAGGGGTTAGTATTTTGGGCTAATATATATTGGTTGTGGTTTCTATAGATAGTAGCTAGGGATAGTGGGAATCTTGCTAATCCATTCACCCATGTCAATATTAGATGAGGAGGCATATGACTACCTTAAGAGAGTCATAGTTACTCTTTTCATTTACCCGCGCTTGGTTGAATTTATTCACTTTCATATGCAGAGCACTGCGTATAAATCACATTGTGTCGGCATCCGCAGGGACCATCACAGTGATTTGTTTTAATTAAATAGTCGGATTCCCCTTGTCTATACTAGTTTTTAAAAGGTTTAATATTAATTATATTAAAAAAAAAAATCAAAAAACAATTAAAAAAACATAACATAAAAACTAAACATAAAACTAAATACATATATATTATATTATATATATTTATTATATATTAATTATTTAAAAAAAAACAATAAAAAAAACACAACATAAAAACTAAAACTAAAACTGGCCCGGCCGCATGCCCATTCATGACAACTAGAGAAACAAATTAAGGATAGTCTCACCCATATCATAGAAACAAAGGGTCACACCACCCATTCCAAGACTAGGCGCATAGCAACAAAACCTGACCGCACATTCCAAGACTCATAGAGCAACTCACACATTTGGACAACGACAGAGGAGGAGCCCTATTAGGCCAAACCTGACATCATGCTGCTAAAATCGGTAATGTCTCTCCAATATCTTCCTGTTAATGTATTATACAGTAGATTTGTAAACTTGATTCTCTTCATATCAACTACATTTTGAAATTTTTGAAACTTCACTTTTGGTCAATTTGTGCGGGAGGGGGATTTTGATTCCCTCGGGATGGTCAATTTGTGTGGGAGGGGAATTTTTATGCCCTCAGCATGGAAATTATAGCCAAACCTATGCTGGAGTTTGAAATAAAGGATAACAAACCACTCGATGTTGGTTTTCCTACCCAAATTTCTAATTTTGTGCCTGAGAGACGGAGGACAAGGGTGCAGAGAGATCTATGTGGTGAAGGATGAAGAGACTCTGCAAAGTATCAGCGTTAGTTATGACACACCCTTCATTCTCATAGACAATCCCCACATCATTTATTGACACACCCTTGATTTATTGTACAACACCTAATCATAACTGTAACTGTGGATTAAAACTGTAAATTACATGAACTATTTTGGCACAGTTCCATTTGTTTGAAACTTCTCTCCAATTTCTATTTGTTTTACAATTTAGGTGTATTCTATACAAATCTAGTTAGTGGTCACTTTGTTTTCAATCTAAGTGCACTCTAGACAAGCAAACGAGTGGCCACTTTATGCACAAGGAATCATTGAACTTGGTTCTCCAATAAATGGTTTCATAACTATCGTTAAAGGCGTGCGATATAAAAAAAATAGCTTGAAGGACCAACATAAATATAGATTAAAAATAAATGGAGGTTTTGCAGGTTTTTCTTCCCTGACATTCTATTTCATATTCATTGGTAGTCCTTAATAAGTTCTATGTTATAAGGATCAATGGTGATAAGGTTGAGGGGTTTTGGGATTGGGGGTTATATTTGTTGAATTTTCAAGCTTGATATAATATGTAGATTATTTCTTTAAATACTTCAACACTTTGATTTCATCTTACTTACTCCATAAACCAGAATAGAAAAAACCATAAGAATTTACCAGCATGCAATATCACAACGCATATACCCTGGGGAAACCCTATACAGGGAGAAAACCCTAGCAAACCATCTTATTTTATTGAATTAGTAATGTACGATCACTTACAAATATTCCACCATGAAATTTGTCTCTTAACGAGATTGCCAAGATGATTTATACCATACTGTGTAACCTGTAACAGACTTAGATACTTGCTAATAAATGCGTTTGTTGTATACCAGCACTGTGGAAGAATTTGTGCGTTGCCTGAGTGCTAAACTTCTGTCTTTTCTAGACTGATATAACTGTTGATATATATGCTGCTAGTCGTAGGCTATATCAGCTGATATTCACAGCCTATGTAAGCTAATACCCGCAGCCTATGTATGCTGCAACTCACAGCCTATATCAGTTGATATTCACATGCTATGTAAGATGCAACTCACAACCTATATTAGCTGATATTCGCAGCTTATGTATGTTGCAACTTGTAGCTTGTATCAATTGATATTCGTAGCCTATGTAAGCTACAACTCATAGCCTATGTAAGCTACAAATCATAGCCTATGTAAGATGCAACTCGTAGCCTGTATTAGTTGATATTCGCAGCCTTTGTAAGTTGCAACTCGCATCCTGTATTAGATGATATTCACATCCTATGTAAGCTGCAACTCACATCCTGTATCGGCTGATATTTGCAGCTTGTGTATGTTACAACCCGCAGCATGTATCAACTGATATTCACAACATGTATAAGCTGCAACTCGCAACCTATATCAGCTGATATCTGGAGCTTGTGGAAGTTGCAACTCGTAGCCTTTATTGGATGACATGAAAAGTTGATTTTTTGTGTTTTGATTTATAATATCATTAGGTATTTTCTCTTCTTCTAGATCTACTTGGACAACCATGTCTTTCTTCTTATGTAATATTTCAACTTGATTATGAAAATGTTGGTTTGTATCCCCTGGAGCAGCAAGGAAGACTGTATCTTCACAAGACTCTTTAAAAACATTTTCAGAAATACTATACTAAAAAAAAACAATGATGTCTTCTTCATCCCTACTAAATATTTGATTCAAATTGAAGAAATACTATACAACTTTATGCAACTATGCAACTTATGAAACTTTATGCAACTATGCGACTTATGCAACTTTATGCAACTATGCTATGCAACATGAAACTTATGCAACTTTATGCAACGTGAAACTATGTAAATGTCTACAACTTTATGCAACTATGCAACTTTATGCAACTTTATGCAACTATGCAAATTTATGCAACTTTATGAAACTTTATGCAACATGCAACTTGTTGGCACAGGTGCAGACCCAGGGTTCAACTCTTACAGTGCACCAACAAACCCTAACTACTGGCCCTTTCGACAACACTTGCGAAGAAGATGCAGTCTCACCTGAAGTAGCAATAGAGGGTTGTAGGACACAGGTGTCTACAACCAGAGGAAATGAAAAATGACTCTAGAACAACAATGCAAAATGATCTAGATATTCTTTACCACTCTTAATCTTACTTCGTGAAGTTATATCTCTCATCTAACAGAACAATGCAGTAACAGTATATCAGATGACAAATAACATAGCATAAACCACAAAGACAATAAGATATATGTGGTTCACCCTCTCCCTAGGGCTACATCCACAGAACTATGTTTCTTGATATATTAGATAAAAACATATAGTTCTATCTGTGCACTTAGCTGCATATCTCTCTCTGTCTTTCTCTCCCCTCCTTGCGCACCCAGCTGCAGGGTTGATCTTCGCACCCAGATGAAGATCCATAATACAGACTCAATATTGCTCTCGTCAACAATAATCAACAATAATCATTAACCAACATTATCCAACCCTCTCGACTCTTCTGTATCTTTATTCATACATTACATGACTCTTGGACAATCTTAGACTAAATTCTAGGTGTCACAAACCCTAGATCCAAAACCCTAGGTGCCAAAACCCTAGGTTCACTTGACCCACATTTTAAGGGCTTCACCAGCCTATTCCTCCTTCTTTTCCATGAGGTGATCCAAAGCACTCGTTGATGTATTTTTCTGCTTTCTGAGTTGTCCACAATCCATCTTCTTTGATGCTTTGTGTTCCTCGATCTTCTCTTCCAACAGATAGATTTTACTTTACTTCACTCCTTCTTTTATTCTTCTTTACCCACTTCGACCCTTCCTTGGTTTGCATGCTTCCCACGTAGTTCATACTTCATATTTCCTCTTCCTTAATCTTCACTTTCTTCCTTAATACATAACCAAAGGCCAACATCCCCCCAACACTCACATGTGACTCATCCTGAGTCACTTCAAGATCAATCCTTCTATATCACCTCGACTGTAGACTATGCAGAGAAGCCTGTGCTTTCTTCTTTGTCCCTCCCTATCATGTGCAGACTTTCTTTTATGTGTCTGGTACCCAGTTTCAATTTCACCTGGTACCTAGAGCCTTTGTTCCTGTGATTTTACTGAGAGTTGTAAGGAAGCTAGTTGTCATAGTATAGTTTCAATCGGCTCCCATTTACCAAACCTTCTTTCCATTCTCCATTAAGGGTCTTAAACTGTGTAGCTTCTCCTTTTGTAACATAGGAAACTTCAAATGGCCCTAGACAATATGTTCTAAACTTCCCTAGATGCTTCATGAACTTGTTGTCATATAACAGTACCAAATATTCTTGCTTAAATTCTTTCTTTTTGATATGTCTGTCATGATAAGTCTTCTCTCGTTCTTTCTGTATCTGCTGATGAAATCCTGTAATGAACCTGTCTTCCTCCAGTTATGGAAACTGTGCAAGCCTATATTGAACATCGTTGGTGTCATCCATACTGTAAATGTTGCGATTCTCAAACTAGGAACCAAGTATTCCATAGGTACCACCGCTTCCAAGACATATACTAACTTAAATGGAGTCTGCATTGTTAACTTTTTGCAAGTAGTTATATAGGCCCATAATACTACTGGAATTCTCATATCTCAATCATCTTCGTTGACACTACAAATCTTAGTCAGCGTTGTCTCCAAGATCTTATTGAAATCTTCGACGGTACCATTCGACTGTGGGTGGTATGGAGTGCTCTTCTGATGGTGAACTTTGAATTCTTGAGTCAAGGCTTCAATAGTTTTTTTTTATGAAGTGTGTGCCTTGATCACTCATAAGAACCTTCGGGCATCCAAATATGGTTATGATATCCTCAAATATGAACTGCACAGCTATAACTACACTACAATCCTTAATTTCTCTTTCTTCTTCCCATCTGGTCAAATACTCTATAGCAGTGATGATGTATCTAGCTCTTGTGCGCCTTCGTGGTGGGTTAATAGGTCCTACAAAGTCAATGGCCCATTTCTTGAATAATTGTAGTGTTAATTGTGGTGCCAAAGGCATATCATCCCTTCTGGAAGGTTTCCCTACTCTTTGACACACATTGCAGGCTCTGTAGTATTCCTTAGCATCCTTATGCAAAGTAGGCCACTAGAGGCCAACTCTAAGAACCTTATGCGTTGTTTTTTCTCCTGCATCATGTCCTCCTGCGATGCCTTCTTGTGCTTCTTCCAGAATCAATGGTCTTTCTTCCTTCATAACACATATCCTCAAGATCTCATCTGGTCCCATCTTATATAATTGTCCAACTATAAGTTGAAAGTCAACAGTGCAGACTGTCAGCTCCCAAAATGAACTTGTCCCTATGGTCGCATTTTGTGGTGGATAACATTGCTATTGGTAGTTTTCTCAAATTGGTTTTGCGTTTTTCTAATTGCAAGACTTAGGTTTTGAATTTTGTCTTAGAAATAAGATGACCCATAAAGGTCTTCTCTTTAAAATTTTCATAAAATGTTTTCAACAGCTAACGCGTGCTTAAAAGATGATGGTTAGCTGGTGAAAGTGGCAACTTTCAACAGCTAAGGAGAAATTTTCACAGGTCATTAGCTGGTGAAAGCGGGGAGTTTCAAACATTCAAAGAACGTTCTCACAGGATGTGCGCCGGTGAAAGTGGTGACTTTCAACAACTAAGGAGCAAATTCTCACGGGTTGTGCACTGGTGAAAGCGGGAATCACGTGCGTTTTATCCACGTTTTAAAAATATAATGATGATACGATCATCCCACGTCATGCAAATCAAGAAGGATGCGCTGGTGAAAGTGGATAATCATGAAAACTCGAGTTGCACGTCCAAATCGGATTACAAATCAGATCTGGTTCAATAACTCATGCTCCACAATCATGGCGTCGGGAATGGAAAATTTGAATTCATTATCGCAGGTACAGGAGCTATACTACTAGGCTGACAATATCAAATCATTTCATGTTGTTGTTAACATGCAAGGGGATAAATCAGAGACACATTGAGTTTTTGTTGAAATCGCATTTTGGAGGTGAAAGTTCATTTTGGGCTCGGGCAGGGCTTTCACCAGCGCACAGCGTAATTTTGCGACCAGTTAGCTGTTGAAAGGCAGCGCTTTCACCAGCTAACCAGTGAAATATAAAGCAAGTTAGCTGGTGAAAGCAGGAAAATCATTTTTGGAAGCTAAGGACAAAACAGGTCATCTTTCACAGGTTATATAGGAGTTCCAGAGTATCAAGGGGATAGCAACTTGCTTGCAAAGGACTCGGCATCAGAGATTCGAGGGAATTTTGGGAACCACATGCTAAACAAATTTCCTCAAGTATCGACTATGAACGTTGAAGAAATCCAACTGTCAAGACAGGTGCCTTGCCATGTTTCATAACATCACAGATTCCAAGAGCTGAAGAATACAAATGTCAATTTTTGAAGATTGAAGACAATTCGAATGCTAGTTTAGATATTAAGTCTTTATTATCAAGTTGTTTAGTTAAATTTGAATTGCTATTTTTAAATACAAATCCATGTTTTTAGGATCTGTAAAATTGATTGTAAGAGGCTATAAATGCCTATGTTTGCTAAGAGACAAGGGTTCAAACTGGGAGATATTTTGTGACACTATATAGACTCTTATTTGCAGAAATAAAGTTTAGTTTCCTTTCATTTTCAATATCATAATTGTCCATCTTTCCTTTTCTGTACTTTGTTTCAGTTTATTTTAGTTCATGAAGACTGTTATCTCTTTATTGAGCTCATAGACTTGAAATTAAAGGATTCCTCTCTATCTTGCATTTATCCCTACATTCACTTGTATTTGGCAATCAAGAATAATATTCTTCATCCTCTCCTTTCAATTACTTGATCTGATTATTGTTTCCTGAAAGCACTGTATGTTTAGATGTGTGATGAGTTTTTTCTTACATAGATCATTAAATACCCCATTGTCCCAAACACATATACACATTATTTCTAAGTTACCAAGCATCTTTAGCCTACAACCCTAAGGAGTTCTTGGAGTGATAACAAATTGGTGCCGTTACCGGGGTGATGAAATTCAAGCTATGCTTTTCTGGGATATGACACAGAGTTGATCTTTGATGATAGACAAAGATTAGACATTTTTAGTTGGTTGTAATTATCTATTTGGCCACTCCACAAGTTCATCCTGGCTCCTAAAAGGATCAATACTAGGGCAAATCCTCAAGAATCACCAGCCACGCCAGTGTCTAATCCAGAACTAATTCTCAGAAAAGGAAAGACAATTCAAGTTCAAGCTTCAAAATCAGAATCCGAAGGTAATCCTCTTTTCAGTTCTGGAAAATCTACTACAGAAAAAATTGAGTTCTTTTCAGAGAGAATTGATGAAAAAACAATTGTAAATTATGTAGAGGAACAAATTCTTTTTGATCAACAGAAAAATCCTAATGATGATAAATTGATAGATTTAAATTTGATTGAAAAAAAACCCAAGACTTTAGAAAGAAGCCATAGTTCTTCTTCCCTTGAGTCTTTTCACTCTCAACAACAAGAGGATCATTTGAACATTTATACTAGCCTTCTTGTTGTTGAACATCTCCTCCAAGAGCTATCTACTAAGGGTGAGGAAAATTTAGCTGGGCAGCTTGCAAATTTTTACAGAGCTTCATATCAGACCTCTTTCCCATTAGAGAATTCACCTCCTTCGCATTCCTCCAGTGTCAAAGACTCAAAAAAGAAATCACCATCACCTTCCACACATTTGATAATTATGGCTGCACCACCTCCTTTGACGAAGATGCAACAGATCCTAGCTGCTAGGTATGCACCACTCATATTGCCAAACCCAGTATCATCCATGCCAATGGGAGACTATCATAAGTATATGCCCAAATTCACAGGTGAAGGCGATGTGTCTGCTAAAGAACATATCGAGGCTTTTTACAGTTATGTTGAAAACCTTAATATTGAAGAAGAAGATGTTTGGACACAAGTTTTTGTCCAAAGCCTAGATGGCCATGCTAGGAAATGGTTCAAGGAACTCCCTGCTAGTTCCATAGATGGAATCGAGCAACTGGATGAGATATTTTTGAAACATTGGGGTGACAGAAGGGATTTTGTCTACTATATCACAGAATTCGGAAACCTAAGGAAACAAAGTACTGAGTCAGTATCCGATTTCACTAAAATATTTAACCAAATGTATGGCAAAATACCAGCAAAGATAAAACCTTCAGATGCTTCTGCCAAGATCACATATTCTGATGCTTTTGACTCAGATTTATGTTTGTTGTTGAGAGAAAGGAGGTCACCATCATTATCTCTCATGCAAGATGCTACCCTTGAGGTGGAATCAAATATTCTAGCCTCTCAGAAGCGGAAAGGAGATTCTAATAGGAGAAGACCAAGGAATGAGGCTTCTTCTTCATCAAGCGTTGATCCCAAATTTGATAAAATGGATAAGGTGCTAGAGTCTCTAACCTGTGAGATATCTAAGCTCAAGATTGAAAATAAGCAGCCTGTGAAGGGAAGAGGCACTTATGATTCTGCAGGAAAAAATCTGAATCAAAATCCCAACAACTTCAGAATAAATAATCAGCCAACTCAGATTTTGCAAAGAGAAAAGAATCCTACTGAAGATCAGAGGATAAAGGTCCCTCTTCAAAATGTTGTGATGGACGAAGACGATGGTGAAGATCAGGAAGGTGGAGAAGTTAACATTCATTGTGTTGGAGAAGAGACAAGGAAATCTTATCTAACACAACACGACTATGAGGAATCATTGATGACTGAACAGACAGAAGATAATCTTCTTGATGATGGCATTTTCACAATAGAAGATAAGAATAGATATAACCTTCGATCTAAATCTGATACTGCTCAACAAGATGCACCAACCTCTCCTAAAAAGAGCACAACCCCTGTTAACCAAAAAGATCAG
>JASDQU011404659.1:68343-78852 GCA_032191745.1 Picea mariana
GCGCAGTGACCATTTTCTGCTTTAGTGTGTCGAAGCTCTGTTGGCATTCTTTTGTCCATTGGAACTTGCTATCTTTCTTTAATAGCTTCTCCATAGGTGTTTTTATCTGTGCATAACCCTTAATAAACTTTTTGTAGTACCCAGTGTGTCCTAATGCAGTGCGCAGATGTCTAACTGAAGTAGGAGGAGGTAGATCGACAATGATAGCGATCTTGGAAGGATCTGCCAACAACCCCTGCTTACACACAATGTGCCCTAGCAGCACTCCAAAGGGTGAAAATAAAATACATTTTTCTCAAATTCAGGGAAATCTAACATTGCATACACTTATCTAACATCAATATCAAACATTCAATATTGTCTTTAAATAGGCTAAAGACAGTCTAATCATCAAAGTATGCTTCAAATAACTTGTGTAAAAAGTCCTTAAATGCTTCAACCACCACCCTAGAAAAGATGGTTGGTGCATTCTTCAACCCAAAAGGCATCACAGTGGACTGAAAAGACCCCCATTCTATTGCAAATGTGGTCTTATGTCGATATTCCTTAGAAATTATAATCTCGTGATAACCTCAAAATCCATCTGTGAAAGAGTAGACCTCATGTCCTCCTACATTATCTAGAACTTCATTGGTAAAGGGTGTAGGAAAGGGGTCATGTAGGCATGCATCATTCAGTTTCCTTAGATCTACAAAAAATTGGATTCCTCCTAACTTATTATCTTGGACCACCATAGGGATGATCCATTTGGATTCTTCAACAGGTTCTGTGATTCCTACTTTCACCATTCTATTCAAATCAATCTTAACTTTCTGCTTGTACTTGGGATTCAGTCTGTAGGGTCTCTAATTGATGGGTCTTGCATATGGTCTCAGAGGGATCTTCATTTCCCCCATGGGTCTTTTAATTCCCTTCATGTCTATGAACTTGGTTGGAAACAAGTCTTGATATTCATGCAATAGGTCTGTAATCTTGCTAATAGTAGCATCATCCCAATAGTCTCCCACATTTGCTAACTTAGGTGTTTTCTCTGTTCTAATGATAACCTTCTTAATTTTGATGGGCTGCCCAACAAAGGGTAAATAAATCCCTAGTCCTTCTATGTCTCTTTATCCTTCAGTTTCTAAAATGTTTACATCCCTCGGGTCATCATCCTTATCAGCATTAATATTGTAGAAATATTGTAACTACTGAAGGGGCGCAGTCCATTCATCTTCTTCTTGTTCAAGGGGGAGGTTAGGTACCTCTTCGAAAAAATTTTGTCTCACAATTTGTAAAGCTTGATCTACTGTAGGGTATTGACTTTCAAATAAAAACGTAGGTATAAAGTTTTGAGTCATACCATACCAATCTGTAGTGATGAGGCACAGTTCTTCTTGAAGAAACCAATTGATAGACGTGGTATCCAAGGTGTTAATGAACTTATGCACCCACTATTCTTTCAGAATGTTGCTCCAGTCTTGCTTATAACCTCTTGCATGTTCCTTAGGATAACTCTGACCTGTGTATCAAACTTTGCATCTTTTATCTTGGTCTGAAAAGCGCATTGTCAATAAGGTGTGACATTGTGCCCATTCTTTGATGTTCTTCTTGTGTTTTCCCCACCATCTAGATGGTGTTTCTTTTAAGGCCTCATCCAGTGCCAACATCCTCTGTTGTACAGGCACAATTCTCTCAAATTCAGTTAGAAATGTCTCTAAATGATTCAAACCATTGAATGTAGAAAGATTACTTACTTCTGTGCCAATCTAGCGAACTGCTCTGGTCAATATGGCACACCTCCATGTAGAGACTTCATACATTATGTTCTATCAATTTTCCAATGCCTCTTCTGAATATGATGAGCATGCACTTTCAGTTCGCCAGCTGAGATTTCCATCTTCTATAGGATTGATGTAATAATGTTATCTTGTTGTTAGTTTATAGATGTTCTCTAGTTCATATGCGCGGTCTTCTTCCCTAATAGGTTTTGTGTATCTTTGACCTTCATCCAGGTCCATAGGTGTAATAACCTTCAGGCCATTACCTTCGAATTCCATTATTCTCTTCTTTAGGTCAACAACAATCGAATTGTTGAAAGCCCAATCAATTCCTAACAGCGTAGGATAAGGAAAACTATCATCAACAATCTCAATCACTTTGAAGTCTACAAATGTCCTTACCTCGTCGATGTCTACAGGGACATGCTCTAGTCTTCCAAAGGGGCTCACTGCCTACTGATTAGCCATCTTGAGCCTAATAGGAGAGTAAATCAATCTAGGTTTTCCCATCAGTGCCCATGTCTTCTTTGTCATAAAATTTACTTATGATCCCAAGTCGAGGACCACATAGTCCACGTCGTAGTCTCCAATCTGAGCACTAAGGTGTAATTCCTTTTTTGTCCTTCTTTTCCTTGATACTTGATTCACAACTCTACTTAGCATAGGGTCTATTCTTCCAATTTCATATTGTCTTACCAGGTTTTGTAGCTCTTGCACAACTTTTTCATCTTTAATCAAATTGATACAAGTATATAAGAAGTCCATGAGATTTCTTAACTCTTTTCCTTGTCTAGCGAGGGTAGACTGATCAAATGATAGTGGCATTTCACATTCCCTTACTTATGTTTGTACCTTAGATGAAGAAGCTTGTTCTCCTACAAATTCTTTCCTTCCTTCTTCAAAATCATGTCTCTCTCTCCTTGGATCAAACAATTGTGCCTTCTCTACATCTCTTCTGATCCCTGGTCCTTCTACAGTCTTTCCTGTATTCAATCTATCTTCTCTTGCAACAGTGCCTCCTCGAGTAATAATAGCGAATTTGGGGTCATCAGCACGAGGTTATGCTGATATTAATTGGACTTGTTGGTTTCCTCCTCGTCTCTCCTGGAGTTTGGCCAACAATACTGGACAATCTTCGATGACATGATCAAACAAGTTACAGTAGTTGCAACTAGTACAAGGGTTCTGACAATACCTTGCCAAATGTCCTGGTTGTGCGTAGTTATAGCAAATAATCTAACCTCGACCTCATCCCATACCTCCTCTTCGTCCTCTTCCTCTGAATCCACCACGAGGGTTGTAGTTTCCTCTAACTGGGGAGTTGAACTACACATTATTTCCTTCTTGGTGTACTTCTCCTTGAATCCTATATGTATCCCTTGATATTTCATGCATGAGATCATAAGCCCTACAATCCTTCTCATCATTCCCCATAGATTTGCATAATGTACAATAAATATTGGTAGGTGTCTGGACATATTTTTGCATATAATAACATTCACCAGGGTGATGTCTAGTTCTACATACCTCACACCAGGGTACAATAGCCTGCTTTAAAGAACTAGGTGCTCCAGAGGCCAAGTATTCATGAAATAGGGGAGAGTACTCTTTGTCATGGCCCTTTGATTTACATCTGATACACCATATATCTTCTCTTTTTTCCTTTCCTTTATCTTTCTTCATATCTTCCACTTGTAAAGATAAACTAGTTAGTTGATTCAAGATCTGACTCATACCTGGGTTGGCTTCTCCTACAGGGGTTGCTTCTAGTTTCATGGTGATCTCCAATGCTTCAACCTATGAATTGACCTTCTACTGCATTAGAGGAACTTAGATATGTGGCAGGAGGGCAACGATGAACCACTCTTTATGTTGTTCATCTGGAATCTGAAAACTTAAATGCCCTGTCAAGGTCTTAAACCTCTGATCAAACTCCTAAACAAGTTCAGTTACCTTCTGCTTGATTCCTTTCAACTATGTTATACATTGTGACTCCAACTTAGGTTTCTTGAATTCTTCACTCAACGCAGTCTTAATGGCATTCAGTGTCTTAGTTTCTGCAAATTCTAAAGCAAACTTCATATACCATTTCAATGCACGATCCCTCAAGGTGGTACTAAACTGATCTCTCTTGATAGCTTCATCGATGACTTGCTTGATGCTCCATATAGCTTCGCATAAGAACCAGTGTTGGTCTGGATCTTCAGACCCATCTCCTCTGAATATGGGTAACCTTATTTCATCTGCCATAGATCTTCCTTGGTTTCTTGACTAAGTATGTACTAAATTGCTTGTAATAGTACTCTAATTGCTCTGACTAATCTGGTTACTCTGGTTACTTAATGTTGCTAAAACAACACCAGGAGTAATAGTACTTACTTCGATAGCAGGCGTAGTTCCTAAAGTTTCTGGTTCTCCCCAACGAAGTTCTTTAGTCTTTACTTCTTCTATTCTTGTGGACTCTAAATATTCTTTGTCTGTTAGATCTTCTTCTTCTCCACTGTAGAATCCCTTGTCTCTGTAGTTCTGCTTAAATAGGTTCACAAGAGGAACCTCTTTGAATTGTCTCCCACTTCTCATGAGTCTAGCCTTTGTGTCAATGTCAATGTCTTAATTCTTGAACATTAGATTTAAGATCCCATTGATTACTGTATATTCAAGATATTCTTCTCGTGCAATAGCATCTTAATCCTCAGCTTTAAAAAGTGTAGAAACTTTCCTCTAGGTCCCTTAAGGAAATAACTCTCTGATTGACTATACAATTCTACTATGTCAATAGAAAACACAGTAATGTATCCTCCAATAGTGCTATCAAACCAGAGATCCACTACTCTAGGCCCAACGGTATCAACTCTCTTGACCTTCTTGATCAGCGTCGTTGTCCAAACCACAGGTGGTCTAGATCTAATCTCAAACTGGGTATCTGCTAATCTGGCTAACCACTCGTATAACTCATTATGAACTCCTCCAAAGAAAATTTCATGTATGTCGGTAAATATGTACCTTCCCAACCAGTCTTTTATACTAATGCTAGGGTTCTTGTTTTGTGCTTTAGCGAAATCCCTTTCTTGTTCTTCTATCCACTTCTGAATCTCTGTCTTCGATGGAAACCACCTTGAAATTCCCTCAAGAACATCTCAGTCCTGGCAAAGGAACCATTTGTTGGCATAGGGGTAGACCGAGGGTTCAACTCTTACAACACACCAACAAACCCTAATTATTGGCCCTTTCGTCAACACCTACGAAGCATATGCAGTCTCACCTGAAGTAGCAATAGGGGGTTGCAGGACACAAGTGTCTACAACCATAGGAAATGAAAAGTGACTCTAGAATGACAATGCAAAATGATCTAGCTATTCTTTACCACTCTTAAGTTTACTTCACGAAGTTATATCTCTGATCTAACACAACAATGCAGTAATAGTATATCACATGAAAAATAACACAACATCAACCACAAAGACAATAAGATATATGTGGTTCACCCTCTCCCTCAGGATACGTCCACAGAGCTGTGTTTCTTGATATATTAGATGAAAACATACAGTTCTATCTGTGCACTTAGCTGTAGATATCTCTCTCTTTCTCTCTTTCTCTCCCCTCCCTGTGCACCCAGCTGCAGGGTTGATCTTCGCACCCAGCTAAAGATCCAGAATACAGACTCAATACTTTTCTCCTCAGCAATAACCAACAATAATCATTAACCAACATTAGCCAACCCTCCCGACTCTTCTAGATATTTATTTATACATTACATGACTCTCGAACAAACTTAGACCGAAGTCTAGGTGTCACAAACCCTAGATCCAAAACCCTAGGTGACAAAACCTTAGGTCCACTTGACCCGCGTTTTAAGGGCTTCACCAGCCTGTTCCTCCTTATTTTCTGCAAGGTGCTCCAAAGCACCCATTGATGTCTTTTTCTGCTTGTTGAGTTTTCCATGATCCATCTGCTTTGATTCTTTGTCTTCCTTAATATTCTCTTCCAATGGATAGTGTTTCCTTTACTTCGCTCCTTCTTTTCTGCCTCTTTACCTATTTCGACCCTTCCTTGGTTTGCATGCTTTCCACATAGTTCGTAATTCATCTTTCCTTTTCCTTAATCTTTGCTTTCTTCCTTAATACATAACCAAGGGCCAACACAACTTATGCAACTATGCAACTTTATGCAACATGTAACTTATGCAACTTTATGCAACTATGCAACTTTTGAAACTTTATGCAACTATGAAACTTATGAAACTTTATGCAACTTATGCAACTTTATGCAACTATGAACTTATGCAACTTGAATCTTATACATGGCAATTCAAATTTCTTCATGGTGGATAGTGTTACACGTGCCAATGCACTAGATTAATACATTTACATCGTTTGCAATATCAGGAAGATTGTTTGTTTCTATCTCATAGGAATTTTATGTTCAACCTAACTTTTGCTAGATGCCTTGACTTTTTCTCATGGCTCACAAGGATTGACTAGGATTACAGAGGTTGTATGTTCCCCCTGAATTTTCCACTAGACTTTCTATGCTCACAGAGGTTGTGTGATCCCCGTGGATTTTGCATTAGACTTACATATTGACTCGCAATATCATAAAGCATCTCGTTCATCCTGACTTTTGTTTTGACTCACAGAGGTTGTACATCCCCCTGCCTTTTGTCAATACCTCACAAGACTGGTTGATTCTCCAAATCTCCCTGGATACCCTCAGGGTGGCCCACCTGGCCTCTCATTGGAGAATGATTGTTGATGATGCCAANATAAAATGGTAGGCCTATGGCAACTCATCAATCTTACCAAGAAAGATCTTCATTGCAAAATAAGAAATGTGAAAGTATCTGCAATTACTCTAGACTCGAGATCAAGATTCTCCAATGTGAATTCATTACCATGAAGAAATGGATTTGTGTAAATCTGGTTTCACATCTCTAAAGAATCCTCAAACATGACATCTAAATCTAGAGAAAATATCTCTATGAGAAATAATGATAAATTAAAATCGTGAGTGACAACATAAAATAACATGACATCAATCTCAAAAATCCTTACATTCTAATTAAATCATGCTTTTTGAATGCAGTTCAAATTTCATGACTTTCAAGTAAACAATCATCATCTCTTCCAACCCTATATAGGGAGAAAAACCCAACAAACAATCTTATTCTATTGCATTAGTAATGTATGATCACTTAAAAATATTCCACCATGAAATTATTCTCTTAACAAGATTTCCAAAATGACTTACACCAGACTGTGTAGCCTGTAATAAACTCATAAGCTTGCAGATAAATACATCTATTGTATACCAACACTGTGGAAGAATTTGTGTGTTGCATGAGTGCTAAACTTCTATCTTTTTTGGACTGATATAATTGTTGATATATATGCTTCTACTCGTAGCCTGTATCAGTTCATATGTTCAGCCTGTGTAAGATGATACTCACATCCTGTGTATGTTGCAACTCGCAGCCTATATTAGTTGATATTTGCAGCATGTGTAAGTTGTAAATCACAACATGTATCAGTTGATATTCGGAACCTGTGTATGTTGCAAATCACATCATGTATCAATTGATATTCGCAGCCTGTGTAAGCTGCAAATCACATCATGTATCAGCTAATATTCACATCTTGTCTACGTTGCAACTCGTAGCATGTATCACTTGATATTTGCATCCTATGTAAGTTGTAACTCGCAGCCTGTATCAACTGATATTCGCAGCGTGTGTAAGATGCAACTCGCGGCTTGTATCAGCTGATATGCAAAGTTGGTTTTGTGTGTATTGGATTGTAATATCATCAGGTATTTGTTCTTCTTCTAGGTCTACTTGGACAACCATGTCTTTCTTCTTATGTAGTATTTCAACTTGGTTATGAAAATGTTGGTTTTTATCCCCTCGAGAAACAAGGAAGACTATATCTTCATGAGACTCTTCAAAAACATTTTCAGAAATACTATACTAAAAAACAACAACAATGTCTTCTTCATCCCTACTAAATTTCTGATTCAAATTGCAGAAATACTATGCAACTTTATGCAAGTTTATGAAACATGCAACTTTATGCAACTATGAAACATATGCAACTTTATGAAACTATGCAACTTTATGCAACATGCAACTTATGCAACTTTATACAACTTTATGCAACTATGCAACTTTATACAACTTTATGCAACTATGCAACTTTATGCAACTATGCAACTTTATGCAACTTTATGAAACTATGCAACTTTATGCAACATGCAACTTATGCAACTATGCAACTTATTAAACTTTATGCAACTATGCAACTTATGAAACTTTATGCAACTTGACTCTTATACATTCCACATTCCAACACACTAGATCAATATGTTTATATCATTTGCAATATCAGGAAGATTGTGTGTTTATAGCTCATAGGAATTTTATGTTCAACCTAACTTTTGCTAGATGCCTTGACTCTTTCTCATGGATCACAAGGCTTGACTAGGCTCACAGAGGTTGTTTGTTCCCCCTAAATTTTGCACCAGTCTGTCTATGGTCACAGAGGTTGTAGGCCCCCCTTGACTTTTGCACTACACTTTCTATGCTCACATAGGTTGTACGTTCGCCATGGATTTTGAATTAGACTTACATCTTGACTTGCAAGATCATAAATCATCTCGTTCGTCTCGACTTTTGGTTTGACTCACAGAGGTTGTACGTTCCTCCTGGATGTTTTCAATACCTCACAAGACTGGTTGATTCTCCAAATCTCCCTGGCTATTCTTAGGGTGGCCCATCTGACCTCTCGTTGGAGAATGATTGATGATGCTGCCAAATTTAACAAAATGGTAGGCCTATGGAAACTCATCTGTCTTACCCAGACAAATATTCATTGAAAAATAAGAAATGTGAAAGTCTATGCAATTACTCTTGACCTGAGATCAAGATTCTCCAATGTGAATTCATTACCATGAATAAATGGCTTTGTACAAATCCGGTTTCACATCTCTAAAGCATCCTCAAACATAGCATCTAAATGTAGAGAAAAGATATCTATGAGAGATGACGAGAAATTAAAATCATGAGCAATGACATAAAATAACATGACATCAATCTCAAAAGGCCTTAAATTCTAATTAGACCATGCTTGTTGAATGCAGTTCACATTTCATGACTTTCAAGTAAACAATCGTCATCTCTTCCAAAATACTTAGCTCGCTAACTTATCTTCCTATTTTATTGAGTGTAGGTACCACCAAATAGGCACTTGTCAGATCTACTTCCTCGACTGAGGATCAAGATATACTAGGAGAGGTTGAAAGTGAGATGTATTGTACTAGATCTAACAGTTCTAGATCAACTAGAGTTGAAAAGGTAAGGAGACGATTTCGTAGACGCATGAAACTGTTTATTGTCGAAGGAGGGTCATGTGATTATGATGATGAGAGCATAGGTGACATTGAGTTTCCCTTGAGGTATAGACATATAATGAAACCATGGGTACCTAAGAAGCTACCTCAATTGGACACAGATTTCTTCATCAATGGGAGCATGTATCACATTGTTGCATTGTCCTTACATGGATTGGGACTATTTTCCATGGATGGCATAAAAGTCAAATATGGCACTATAATTGAACTGATATAGTATGTTGGACCATACTACAAATACAATCACTGGTTGATGTTGGTTCGATATACACAAAGTATGCAGAGATACAGAGTTGGTACAAATTATATACAACTAGTAGACAACAATCAAAAGAAAGGGGCAGCTATGTATATTGATGGAAGGCCAAAAACTTCCAGAAACATTGTAGGGTTTATAAATAGTACACTACTAGGGACAACAACTAAGCAACCAAATTGCATATTTGAGGGGCGTGAAGGAAATCGTATATTCGTATGTGCAACAAAATCAATAGTTGCAGGTGAAGATTTGTTATCAATTACAATTTGAATCAAATAGATGAAGGGGATGCTACTATGGGGGTAAATATATTATATACCATTTAACTCAACCTTTGATCAATCACTCTTATTATTTATGTTTTTTCATTAATTATCTTATATACCATTTAACTGAACCATTTGCATTAATTGTCTTGCTTCTTGTATTGTGGCAGAGTGATCATGCCCGAATGCCTGCACGGTCTAGAGGAAACTCCGAACAGGTAAACTTCAATGTAATAACAATTTTTTCATTATATAATAGTTTTTATTATGATTACAATGTCTAATTTTTTAATGTCTAATAGTTGTTATTAATGTTACAATTATTTTCATAAATTTTATTGATTGATTTATTGTGTCAAGGTGACCATGGAAAGTCACCTGCAACTACATCCATCCAGGGTGACTATGGAAAGTCACCCACTATTCCACATCAGGTAAATGTTAATAGTAACTAACTATGATTACAATACCTAAATTTCTTTAATGTTAAAATTAATTTCCTTAATTTTATTGTTTGATGTTTGTAGTCCACACTCGATATGGATGATGAAATGTTTTATTCGACAAACCCAATGGAAACTGTTAGGAAGGCCCTGAAAAGGGAGAAAATAGAATTACTTGGTTTGATTAGAAGACGACCCATGACGGAAGAGATCAACGCAAGAATTAATGACCTGAAAGCTCAAATACATTCTTATGGGGTAAGTGGCTTCTTTATATAATTTTATCAGCTATGACATATATTCATTTATGATTTTTAGTTTTATATTGTTTATATGATCTGATAAAGTCAAGTATTCCTTTTGTAGGATTTTTTAAAACC